>OZ035828.1:29681974-29942702 GCA_964034765.1 Knipowitschia caucasica | reverse complement strand
TATGACCAATGTCCTATGTTCATAATGGTCATAAATGTCATGTTTACCAATTTGTTTTTAGTTATTTTAATCCCTCTACATTAGGGATGCACAATGGGGCACAACTATTAGCTGCCAAATAATTGTTTCTCAAATCATTTAAAACTCTACATAAATTAAGTAGTAGTAAGAATTGTATTTTTCAAACGTCATGCAAAATATGAACAATAAACAAGATAAAAGCAACACACACGCACACACAACACAAGCACAGCACACACAACACAAGCACAACACACGCAACACAAGACACAGACCCAAACAGCAGCTGCAAAAAAGAGTAGTGTTGAAACGTGAGGTTTTCTTTGCTTGAACTAAAGTTACCGTGACAGTGGAGAAATCTTTTACGACAGCGCTGTGAAAGCCACAGAATGGACACTTCCTCGGCCCAGTAGTTTATGACCAGTGTCGGGAGTAATGTGCGTATTGCGTAACATTGCATCCTAAGTCCAAATCAAATAGTTTTGTTTATATCCACAGGAAAACATATCTGCTCCAATAGTATTTGCCTAGTGTTGTTCCTTTCTGGTAGAAGACGGCTGAAGCTGAAGCAGGCACTACGTGGACTATAGTAAATTTTACAGATGGACAGACCATTATTTACAGTTTGTAATGCAGTAGTTGTGTTATGCTGTACAATTCAGAGACATTTTTAGTGTAGTGACACATTACTTTGAAATAACAGTAACAAGTCACACATCATGGTTTATGTTTTTAGGTAACTTGCTCAACACTGTTTATGACGCGCTTCACATAATGATAATGTAATGCTGACTGAAAATGAGGCATCAGTCCACTAAAGTGACAGGAAACATTAGCCTTTAGCTTATTAACAAATAGTACTATGTTCAACGACATTTATGGACTTTATCAACCTTTATAGACATTGATCATCTGCCCCTTATGGACCAATGGCTCTATGTGTTTGTTATCAGTGAATTTGTTGTGTCTGAACGGTATGATTCTCTGATCTGTGTTGGCAAATCAACGGTTTTGTAAAGTCCACCGATATAACTACTGTTGGGCTCAAGGGTTATACAACAATAAATTGAATTGAATTGAGTACCAGCGTTGGCCATGACGAAAACAAAACATGGGATGTGTTGCATAATTCTGATTTAACCAGGACGAAAGAAGAGTTAAATTCTGTTAGGGCCCCCAGGGTTAGCTTCACTGAAATTACAGGTAATATTGAACAACAAAAATTATAATAATCTGATTAACAACAAACAATTGCATTAAAAGCACATGAGATGACTGTTTTGTTCACCGCTGAAACTAAGAAATTAAAAACACACTTAACCCATTTGTCCCTTGTCCATCACTAAACTCTTTCAGACGATTCACCATTGATCATCATTGATTGTCTGAAAGCTTTTTATTGGTGAACGTATAGAACATGCTGAAAAAAACATGGGTGGACAAGGTTACATCCAATAAATAGATTTTTTTTGTTGGGTTGTCACTATTTTCCAAATCTTGATTTGATTTTAGGGTCACAATTTTATTTGATTCGATTTTTGATTTCTTTCTCTGTAACATACTGCAGCGTGGCTCAAGTACGCTAATTAAATGTTTAAATCCAGCGTTTTTTTCACCAATGAACATGGCTTTGGATCTGCTGCTATAAATGACTCTGCCAATATAAATTGATGCATCATTTATACTATAGCTAGTTAGCTCCTACTACAGTCTATGATATTCACTAAAAGCTTTAAACTATAGACTGTCATTGACTTTGTATTGAAACTGGATTAATCAATCATTCATATTTATTTAAAAGCTTTGAACCATGATAAAACAAATACACTTCTGCCACGGTGGCTGAATGGATAGCACTTTCACTTCTCAGCAAGAAGGTTGTATCTGTCTGTTGTGTTTATGTGTAACTTTGCTGCCTCTTGGCCAGGACTCCCTTGAAAAAGAGATTCTTAATCTCAATGGAATTTTTCCTGGTTAAATAAAGGTTAAATAAAAAATAAAAAATTCTTGCATTCTTTTTGTATTTTATCCACCTCTGTTTTGCAAGATGGTGCATTTACACTGAGAGGACTCCCTCTCATGGGCATTTATAAGTGAAATTCTAAACCTATGTAAACAATTTAAAAAACATGGTGGAGGTAAATATTTTTTAAAAGGTCACATTTGTTATTAGTTAACATGCTTTCTTCATTTGGAGCAACTGTAAAAATTACACAGGGTGGCTTTAAATGTCTGAGGCGAACACATCACACGTTACCAAATAAAGCACATAGAAGGCGCACGCACCTGATTGCGCCACATAAAGTCCGTATAAACAACATGATGTTACATTCTGACATTGGTTCAGTTTAGTGCGCAACATTAATTAAGATTAATAAAATACGTAATGCAGGTTGCAAGTGAAGTGTCAGCTCAAAGGTACTTCGAAAGATTGGAGTCATGTTTATCGTGTCTCATCTTTCAACAGCTTTGGTCTGTATTATTCAAGACATTGTGTAACATATTCACATGCTTGGCCCGGGGCTTTCTTTCTCCATCAGATATCTGCGAGGGACACTGGGTAATTGAGGATTTTAAAGTGCCAACAGCAGTTAGTGTGTGGCTCCTGACCTCCCATGTCGGCTCTTATCATACTTGATCATCATGTTTTCTTCTATAATATTTATACAGCTCATATTTTCTGTATCTTCGGGGTTGCCACATCTGTTCTTGCTACAGCTGTAAGCTAGTACATTTAATTTTTGATCTCTTGCATTGTGGAAATAGTTTATTTAGTTGGTATTTGATTGATTAAAGCAATTTAGTAATAAAAAAGAGAACAAATCAGACCACAGAATTCTGTCTTCATCATTTTATTTGTAAGAAAAAACCTTGTGAGTCACTATTTAATTTTAAAGATATGGGATAATCTATCATATGATATCCTGTTAGTGCCATATAAACCAACTCAGACTCTACAGAGCACAGGGACAAGCCTCCTGCAGCATTTCAGATTTTAATCTTCTTGAAAATATGAGACAGACTTCTTCTCTGACAATGTCCAAAAACAGTTCTGTTTGGGTCTATAAGACCCAGGACTGGTCAAGTTAGGAAATTTCAGTTTTGGCTTTTTTTTGTTATATATTCAGAAGGGATATAATAACATATTTTATGTGCACAAAATAAAGCCTGAAAAAAAGATTGGAAATCAGGTCCGACCCAGACCGCAAATTAATATTCCAATGTGGCCCTCAGGAGGGATATTTTTCCCATGGCTGGCATAAGCCCTTTTACAACTGTGACAATGTCAGAAGACGATACATAACGTTTCAAATTAAATGCTACTTTCACTATCTAGTTCAATTGTGGTGTGAACTTTTTACATGTTTCATACATTTCACCCAAAAGCCTGAGTTATTTTTTTCATTTTTTTTACAATATAATGTATAAAAAATGATCTTATAAGCCCATTTTTTTGCTTCTTTCTCCTACTAAGCCCGTTCAAAGCTCCCAGCCCCCTCTCCAGCTCAGGGATACAGGATTGGTGGAGATGAAGCAGTGTGAAGCAAACCCTCCTTATAATCCAAGCTATTTGAGGCAAACACACCCACTGGTGAAAGCCCATAGCCCGGCCTGTGATTTAGAATTCCATGTATATGTTACGTAACGCCTTTGTCTTTCATGCTTTAACTCCACTCAGGCGCGAGCATAGTTTATTAATGAAAGAGAATGCATGATTGGGATGTGGCAATCTCTCCTCTCTCTCTCTCACAGTGTAGAGACAGTCCTCACGTGTGCATGTGTGTGATGTGAAGAGGAGGAGATGGCGGGCTTCCCTCTGCAGTTGACATGAGGTGCATGACAACATGGCCACCCACCACTGCTAAAGGTCAGGGTTTGTATCCCCCGAAGACTAGATAATGGCCGGCCACGGTTTGGACTATTATTCACTTAGGCTGCGTGACATATGTGACATTCTACACGCAGAGTCTGACAGACAGCCAAGGACACACTTAATATCAGTGGATTCATTTGGCCACCATACTTTTGCAATATAGCTAAAGATAGATAAATAGATACTTTATTGATCACACCCATAAAAACAAAACAAATAAATACACAATTCTAAGTTGCTAACAATAATAAAATGTACTTAAGGTCACAGCAGCAGTGGCCTGGCCTTAGCTATCCCTAAACTCCGTTGTAACCCAGTAAATCTCCGACTCGCGGCTTAGCTTCCATTCCCTTGAAAAAGTTCTTTGGATAGGAACAAAATGTCGGGAAAACCTTCTAACTGAAGTACAGATGATGGTTCAGAAACCTTGCTTTATTTTGACTAATCCCTGTACGACTGAGAGCTTGCACAAACTTATAGCACACTGCTATTAAGACCACGCCCCCTAGTGGCCATGTGCCTCCATCTCATGTACAGAAGGGGCCATACTTGCGTGCAAAAGTACCAAGGTGTGGGGGGTGGCTGCAGCTGTAAAGTGCCCATTTCTTGTGTCCTTAGGCAAGACACTTCACCCACATTGCCTTGAATGAGTCTGTGGTGTGTGTGAATAGTTGGTTGGTGTATGTTAAGAATTGCAGTAATATTGATTTGATGCAATACTACTGAATAATCACATTTTTGCCAATTCCAAACCTTAGTAATCTGATGTTCCTTTCTATAGCTGAAATACTGTTGCAAAGAAACGGTTGACCAGATGAACATTGAGCCTAAAATAATGTAGTTCCACTTGTATTTATTTTTACAGCTAACAGATCACAAGCAAATCACACATAGGAGAATATGCCCCAGGCTGATCAATGGCAGATCACCTCTCACGATGTGCAGTTCCTCCAGACTGAACACGGTAAATAGCCTTCATGTGAGAAGGATGTTCAGAGCTTGTCAGTGCTGTCGCTGGTCTCTACGTGGTTGAGGATACTCGGATATGGCGGCTTGTCTTATCCAACATGGGATTTAATTGAAATAGATTTTTTTCTTCCCCATATTGCAGTTGTAGTGAGGGCAGTGTTGCGTATACAACAACTCCTTTGTCCATCAGTCCATCCTGAAGCTAAACGAGGATCTTAAGTCATAAAATCAAAGTGTGTTATGGCGAGCGGACAATTGTTTATAATGTCTTTGTGAATTGTCTTATACCTGTATGTCTTGTTTGTATTTTTACGGAGCTGCTGAACTGCAAAACAAATTTCGGATCCTTGTATCTGACAATAAAGCATTTATCTATTATCTATCTATCTATCTATATCCATCCATCCATCCATTTTCTACCCTTTAATCCATTTCTGGGTCAGGGGGGTGGCAATCAGAGATGCCACCCAAGTCTCATAGCACCAGTAAATCTTCCTTTACATGCTAATGTCTTTTGAAGCAGCACTTTGTATGCTGAATAGTGTTGCTTTTGGTTTTGTTGACCTTTTATCAAACATGTAACAATATTTCCATACTGCCTACAAAATGTATAAAATATGTTTACTATAAGCTTTAGCAGACAAAGAAAAAATAGAATAAGTGCACAAAATGTCCCTGGGTAACCAAAGGATTCCTAAAATAAGAATAGCCTAAACAAAAAAATTAATCAAACTCAGGACACAAGAATCTGATACAAATGATACAAAGTATGAAAACAAGAGATTATAAGATTATAAATGGCAAAAGGTTTGTGGCATTTTAAATAGCACCAAAGTTCTTTGTTTTTTTTAACATCAGTTAGGGAAGCAAAAATATTGCAGTAAAAAGCCTCTCCTATTTGGAAAGACTCAAATCTTTGCAAAATGCTAATCTTGCAGCTTTCGTCTCTGTCATATATGACTGAATGACGGATTGAAACAAAAGTCTGTGATGGAAAAATTGTGCGTCTCTCTCATGCATCAAAAAACTCCATACAAAACCTATGGCTAAAGGTCTCATCAGCTCTAGTAAAGGTGGGAAATATATCGATATTTCTGATATATCGAGATATTATTTAAACTCATTATAATAATAATAATGCATCAGTTTTATATAGCGCTTTTTTGGACACTCAAAAACGCTTTACATGTCATTATTCATTCACTCCATACACGGTGGTGATAAACTACTACTGTAGCCAAAGCCGCCCTGGGGCACACTGACAGAAGTGAGGCAACCAGTATGTGCCATCAGCCCCTCCGACCACCACCAACCATTCACACACACACCAGACTCATTCTAGGCAATGGGGGTGAAGTGTCTTGCCTAAGGACACAACAGCAGTTTGGCACTTTACAGCCGCAGCCGCCCCACTGTGGCAGGTGTTGTGCCAAGGACACAACAACAGCAGACAGTGGGAGTCGATGGTGAAAGTCTTGAGGTGGTGACCTTCTGGCTCAAAGGCCAGTGCTCTACCAACTGAGCCACTGTCGCCATTCTTAATTTTGACAATTTGACAAACTTGTCTAAAATAACTCGTAGAATATGACAGAAGTGGTGTAACGTCAGAGTCCGTGGCATTTCATACAGTGCTCATGATTGAACAACGTGGCTTTATACCCAGAGTAGAGTCAATATTACTTTGCGATACAAGAACTGCGGTGGCTGAGTGGATAGCACTCTCGCCTCTCAGCAAGAAGGTTCTGGGTTAGAATCCCGGTCGGAATAGGGCCTTTCTGAGTGGAGTTTGCATGTTCTCCCCATGTCTGCGTAGGTTTCCTTCGGGTACTCCGGTTTCCCCTACCACTAAAAACATGTGCAATAGTTCAGGGTGAATGAGTGTGTGTTTGTGTTTGTGAATGTGGGACAACGGATTCAATTTAGCCCATGGCTACAATCCGGAGTGATGTGTTCCTAAACATGTACTGTCCCAACCAAATAAATAGACTGTACACTACAGAGAGAGCGGCTGACTTATTATTCATGTTATTTTTAATCTGTAATTAACTCGATAAAAAAATTCAATCGTTGGACAGTCCTTGTTTTAACGTTGCTAACAGATGTTGTCCTTTATATAAGAACCAGATACTTTTAGCTTTATGCTCCGTTGCATTGTTTTTTCTTGCTAATCCTGATTTTCTTTAGCGTTCTTCTGAAAGTCTATATGGAGAGGAATGAGTCTTTATGAGATGTGCATTTCTTTCTCTCTGTTTTTAGGTCAAGGAATACAGCAGCATCAACAATACTGAGTGAGCACTATTATTAGAAGTACATGAGATGCCATGAAAAAAAGGTCTTAGTTTGATATGAAAGATTATGAGTATTATTTTGGACCCCATGCAAACGTTTTAAATCTAAATTCAACGAGTTTAATTTTTTTAATTTGATAATCCGTAAAAACACTTGCAAGATATTCAACTCACAGTCGGTCAATTGCAACAAAGTGATACAAGTACTTACAATGAGCACACTCAGAACATGATGCTCAAAAGGAGAAGGAGGAAGGGTAAAACTTAAAAGGAAATCAATAGACAGATTATCTTTGTTATATATTACAATTTATTACTATATATAATCTTTTATTTGTCCCACTTTGGGGAAATTTCAGTGTCGCATCACCAGTTAGAGAACAGCAGCACACTGGGAAAGAGACTACTGGTTTTTCTGGTGTAAACTGCCGAAATGATTGTGAACAAGCTTCTTAATGGAAAGATTAGTTTCAAAAAGTCGCTAAAACCAAAGTTATCTGTGTGTATTGTTGCTGTGAGGTTACTGTAGCACATCCACTTTGAAATGCCACCTGACCTCAATATGTTGCCCGGTATAACACAGGGCTAAATATTGATAGAACTGTAGCTGCAATAGGTAACAGAGGTAACACCGCTCCTTGCTTGAGATGACATAGGGAGAGCATAACTAAGAACTAACTGTACGGCACTTTGCTACTTCATTTTGTATAGTTGAAGGGGTTTTTTTCTGTTACAAAATTATACAAGTTGATGGACAGCATTTAATTGTATAACATTTTGCATCAAGTGTGAGTGTGAAATATAACACTACACATACAAAAAAGCACTTTTATAAGAGTATTATAATGAGAATTCAAGGGACATAAAGAATAAATAATTTATGATTAATCGTGAGCTAACTAAGACATTCATGCGATTAATCACGATTTTAAAAATTGATTGTTGGACAACACTAGTCCTTAGGCAAGACACTTCACCCATATTAAATGTAAAAACTTTAAACACCGAAACATGTCAGGCAATTAGGCCGTACTTAATATTTTCTTTTAAATCTTTTTAGAAGAACCTTCTAAAATTTCACCCACATTGCCTAGAGAATACGTCTGCTGTGCGTGTGAATGGCTAGTGGTGGTGGGAGGGGCTGATGGCACAGACTCATTGCCTCGCTTCTGTCAGTGTGCCCCAGGGCAGCTGTATCTACAGTAGTAGTTTATCACTACTTTGTATGGAGTGAAAGAATAATGACATTTGAAGCATCTTTGAGTGTCCATAAAAGCGCTGTATAAAACCAAAACATTATTATTATTATTATGCACATTCTGACATTATTCAAATGTGCTGTTGTCTCACCTCCGACCTCCTTCTTACTGTCCCTCAAGACCAATCCATTATCCCTCGACAAAGTTAATTATCGAAAGACTAATTAGCCGTTCTAAATACTATGCTGTTAAAATAATAATTTGTATGCATACCAAACTGACTTTCACACCACTACTTACAACTCAAAATAATTTGGTTGACTGTTCCCATGTGGCACCGTAAGAGGCTTATGTGTTCGCCAAACATTGATTGTATATTCTCCGCTGACATGTGCACGCTGTGATGGTCATGCTTGTAATCCTGTTGGCTAAATATGCTTAGCTGTGAAAGCAGATTAAGATGTGGCCTGTGTTGTCTTGGCCAGATATTCCTGTTGGCCTGTGAGAGCTTCAAAACATCTGTCCGTGATGACGACCTCACACTGCACTTAAACCAGTAGGCATTGACATAGACATAAGACATAGATATTAGACATTTGTGCACACCAGGATTCCCAATAGTTACAAGACCACTTGGTACAGTGGTATGAAAAAGTTTAGGCACCCTTTTCAATTTGTTTTATTTAGAAATCATTGGTTGATTAAAGGTCCTATATTACTCTTTTCTTCATGTTTCACAGTCCATATTATGCACATGTGTGATAATACTTTGGGTGATACACCATACAACATTATAGCCGTATCTTGCATAGAGGCGATTTCACCTGAGTTGGAACGAGCTGATCCCTGGTTCTGAACCAGAACATCGAAAGTTTGAGCTAAGAATAGAAAATAAAGTATATAATAGAAAAAATATGTGATGCTGTTCTTTATGCAAACAAAGGTGTTTGGCCAAAACAGGAGGTCCACTTTGAGTGAGGGATCTGTTCTGCACAGACGAAGAGGCTGTAGATCCAGGACTCAGGCTACAGAACTAGGACCAAGGCCACCTCAGTGCTGTTGCTGGTCTCTACGCAAAACATTGCTTAGCCTGAAATGGCGACAAAGGTATATGATGATAGATGATGATATTTGGAAGTGCATAGTAAGTGAACTTCCACCACTGTTCTGTCATTGCCGGAATTCAGCAAATTCAATTTAAAGCCATGCATAGGTTGCGATATTCAAAAGTCAAGTTAGATAAATTCTTTCACCCGACTTTCCCTTGAGAAGATAAACACCTAGAATTGGCCGACTTAAATAACCTTTCTCATGTTTGGATTCACTTGTGTAAGGAGGTCAAGGGTCACTGAAGTTACAAAAAGATTTTTTGAGTTCCAATTATTAGTGCTAAAGGTGTTGATATAAAAGAAACCCCCAGAACCTTAACCCAGTAGTCATTAGATGGCATGAATGAGGCTTTCTTTGAGCACGGCAGATTGCGATGTAATTGTTACAATACACTAAGTCTGTCACGTTTTCTCTTTTTTGTCTCAATGCTAAACATCATTAAAGATATTGTGTAAGAAAGAACGCAATATATTATCTGTATCACGTTAACAATCCTTCACTGTCTCATGGAGAGTATTGTTTATCTTCATGCATAAAGAATTTGGTTTCTCCTCTATTGTGTTGATTCTAACATCAGTGGGATAATGAGGTGATGTACTGCTGGATTGTGAATAGACCTTACACCAGGATAAATCCATATAAACCTAAAGGTAGAGAAAGACATAAACCGTCTGAGTTACAACCCCAATGGAGCCTATTAAGGGGTTCTTCATACTGCTGCACACAGATGTGATCGCACGTGCCCAGGGTTTAGTGTTTAGCTTGTTCCATAAACAATAATCAATATGAAGGAAATGGCCACGTGCCACTGCCTGATTGTTAGGATGTGAAGGAGGCGCTACATGCTAACAGCCAAGAACCTCTTTTTTCCTGAATCAGTCATCATGAATAATGTATGGAAGCAATACAGAGCTGCTCAAAATTCAGAAAACAAGCACAACATAACAAGGTTGATCATCGCTGTAGTCACAAGGAAAAATGGGCCTGTCCGAATACACAGCATCTAATTACAGCTCTTAATGAAGCAGCAACAGTAAAGCCTCAACATAAGCATGAGATGGGAGTCGGAGCAAGTGGACTGAAAGAGGCCAAAACCCGGCACAGCCGGGAATGTGTAAACAAGCAACCAAGTGGAAGATGCCGGTCTGGGCAATGGATTATTGAAGAGGCATTCCCCCCTCTCTGCTAAACTACTCTCTCCAGTAAAAAATAAATAAATTGTGTTGATTATGTGTATTCATTTTGGCTTTAACATGATCTTGAGAACCCACTAATAGGTACCATCTGGAAGCCGAGTCGAAGATGACCCAATCCCAATGTTTTGAAGAAAAGTACTTGACCGCAATTAAACTGTCACCTGAACGTTTCGAACTACGATAAACAAATAAAGTATATATTAGAAAGATGACCTGATGCTGTTCTAGGCCCAGAGTTGCTTTATGCAAACGCTGTCATGACTCGCTGTTCTGTATCTGGAGACGATCCATGCTCTAAAGATGCATGTGCAGTTGTGTCTGGATGAAAGTTTATGGAGAATATTTTTGTTAGTTAAGATGATTCAAAGCGCTGATTATGAGGGAACAATGTTATAACAATGGTGAAATACTTGACTTCTCTTGGCTCGGACTTAACTAAGAGATGCCCTTCACTCTGTCTCGCTGCCAGTGGGTTTTGACATTGTGTGTTTGTTTGAAATGTTTGTGGGGCTTATTTATCCTCTAAAGGTTTTGAGAAATATATCGTATATATCTGGTCTCAAAAGTAGGGCTGGGCAATAAATCGAATTTAGGCAATTATTTGGCTTTTGAAAAAATCGAATTCGTGAAAAATGTGAAAATCGTGAAATCGAATGAAGGAAATTGTGAGAGTTCCAGCAACCCATGAATTATACATACAATATCAGCAAAGTCTGTACTAGACTTTTATAATACGTATTGGGGGAAACAAATTAAAAATAGTTTTGAAACTTGAATATTTAGCGTAAAGATCAAAACATATTTTTAAGGGCAAAGTTTGTCTTGAGTGACTTTAATGAAAATCGATTTAAAATCGAAATCGTCCAAAGCAGGAAATAAAATCGAGATTTTACCTTTTTGCCATATCGCCCAGCCCTACTCAAAAGTCTATCAAGATTTATTTTTGCTCCATATCACCCAGTTCTAAAAACAATGTATTGGTCATTGAAAAAATGCAATATGAACTCCTGGCACAAATAAAATAAATGGTTGATTTATTTTAACCATTTACGACAGTGATCTTCAACCATTTTAGTGCCATGGACTGGTTTAACATCGGACAATAACAGCACCCCCCCACCCCCCAACCCTCCTATGTGCATCACAGGCATTCAGAGCAATAAAGAACTCCCCTACAAGCCAATCACCAAAATACAGTTTATTAACAGTGTGTTTGTGTAAAATAATGACAAAAAACATGGTTAAATAATCAAAAAAGGAGAATCTGCAAAACATATCCACCAAAATTATCATACTCTCCAACAACTCGTAATCCATGCTGTAATCATTCTTAACGTTTCAGAAATTGAAGCAACATTGTAGATGCCATTGAACTTATATTGCACCCGCGGCTAAAGGCAGATCCCGTCAATAGATATCAGATTATCTCCAAATTTCTGTGGCAAATTGAGTGGAATTCAAATGCTAATGTTTCATTTTGGTCTGATCACATCAAGCATGCACTTAAGGCTCAGACCCATTGGCTCAGGCAGAAATCCCTCAGCGCTTTGCAACACGCAGATGGAAGTGGACGTCCGATACTCGCTGGGAAAACCGTTCATACTCAGTGGCCTATTTACACTTACTATATGAGATCCAAACCGAGGGGAAGGAACAGGAGAGAGAAGGAGGGCACACAGAAGACGAGACTGGCAGACGGATCCGCTCTCTCTATATTCGACAGAAGTGCTGTTGCCATAGTAACCGGCGTCCCTCAAATGTTTTTTTTGGAGCGCTGTGCGGAATTACTGCAGAGGATTTGATGTTTGCTACACATCTGGGGTCAGCTAATGTGGCGCTGCAGCCAGTCGCTCGGAGCCCATGCTTGGCAAAAAATTCAATGTAATTTTTATGTATAGCCCTAAATCACAACAGTAGTTATCTTGGTGGACTTTACCGGCAATTCGCCAACAATCAATCAAGGGATTAAATACTTTAATACACCCACCTGAATGCAAACTCCAGTTCCTGTCAGACCTCCAAAGCTAAGCAGGGAAGAACCTGGTTAGTACTGTGATGTGAGACTTCTTAGAAAACCAGGTGCCACAGTGGGGCGGCTGCTGCGGTGAAGTGCCAAATTGTGGTTGTGTCCTTAGGCAAGACACTTCACCCACGTTATAATGAGTCTGGTGTGTGTGTGTGAATGGTTGTTGGTGATGGGAGGGGCCAATAGCACATACTGGTTGCCTTTCTTCTGTCGGTGTGCCCCTGGGCAGCTGTGGCTACAGTGGTAGTTTTTCACCATTGTGTATGGAGTAAAAGAATAATGACGAGTAAAAACTTTATAAAACATCTGCCCCCTATTATTTACATAGATGACCAATGTCTATAAATGTTGATAAATTCCTCATTTATTTGAATGTCAAGTGTCCTGGATCAGCACCACTGTCCTCAGACCCTACTCCATCGGCAAGAAACAATTCGATGTTGTCTAAATGGGCAGATGTGGCGCCCAGATACTCTGGCGTGGTTTCTGAATACACCTTTTATTGGTTCCTCTCTGTTGCATGTGGAGTTCAAGGGCGCGCAAGCTTTCAGTGGCAACAAAGCGCGTACAGTTGTTTAGTGTTTGGCCTGATCAAAGTCCACAGAGGCCACTTCACCCACGGAACAACGTCCATTGATTTAGACCAGAAACCTGGGCAGTGTCAAGCAGGGCTTTTGCTATTCTCTGAACCGATTTGTGATTCAAAGAACAATATCAGATAATAATATCCTTAATAATGCCTCGGTTTTATACAGCGCTTTTTCCAACACTTAATTTTCACTTCACATGTCATTATTCATTCACTCATGCATGATGGTGAGAAACTATTACAACTGCCCTGGGGCACAATGACGGAAGCGAGTCAACCAGTTTGTGCCATTGTCCCCTCCCACCACCACCAACCATTCACACACCAGACTCAATCTTATGTTGGTGACGTGTCACTCACATTAGGACAGACAAACTGAAGACACAACCACAGTTTGGCACTTTACAGCCGCAGCCGCCGCCCGCTGTGGCACCTGGTGTTCTCAGATGTCTCCCATCACAGCACTAGCTTTAGAGGCCTGACAGGATCTGGCTTTCACCAGCAGGTATGGCCACAAATTAATTAAGTTTATTAAAACTTGTTCATTTTAGTTAGTTTGGCTTCTATTCATCAGATGAGAAAGGACTCCTGTCTATATTCAATGTTTGTGTTTTTCTTTTGTCTTTTTTTCTGAATTCAAGAGGGAACTGATCCATTGACTTTGGTGACTTCTCATGTTTCTTATTGGCCGTTTTCCCCTCATTCTTTCCTCTTGAGTTGATAAATGTGTTAAAAGGGTTCTCTATCACAGGCACATTGTCATTTTAATATTTGAAGGTTTTCTCCAGCCCCTGTGGGGGCAGGAGATGGCCAGCACTTTGAATACATTTTACCCTCTATATGAGTGACCTCTTTTACCCTTTTCACACTTTATGGTGTATACTGTATAAAAGAATAACTTAAAATATTTATTCTTATATATTTTTAAATCAACAGTTATGCACCACAAATTTTTAGATGATTTATGATTTCCGAATTAATGCTATCATAATATATGCTCAAACAATGTTATACAAGATAAGTGTTAGTCCATGTAATTTCTTAAAAAAAGATTTTGTCATGATACGTTTACAGTAAAATAGAACAAGCAAAAATTCGGACAGTTCAAACCAACGCTTTATAACCTGGAGATCCGATGGTTTAACTCTCCAGACTTGTGCAAGCACAAAACGAGAGAGTAGTTCATATAGGGAATACAGAGAGTCACAGTGGGACAGCTGATGGTCTGAAGTGGGGCAAGACACTTCACATTCTGATGTCAGAGAAAACTGGCAGGCCTGTTTTAATAATAAAAATAATGCATCGGTCTCATAAAGCGCATTTTTGGACACTTAAAGACGCTTTACATGTCATTACTCAGTCACTCCCTACATACTGGTGATTAAACTACTACTGTAGCCAAAGCTGCCCTGGGGCACACTGACAGCAGCGAGGCAACCAGTATGTGCCATCGGCTCGTCCGACCACCACCAACCATTCACACACACACCAGACTCATTCTAGGCAATGGGGGGAAGTGTCTTGCCTAAGGACACAACGGCAGTTTGGCACTTTACAGCCGCAGCCGTCCCACTGTGGCAGGTGTTCCCAGAGGTTAATTGTCTTGCCAAGGACACAACGACAGCAGACAGTGGGAGTCGGTGGAGAAAGTCTTGTGATGGGCTGCTGTCGCTGCTTTCATCAGCTATGTACTAGGTACCACCTCACCCCTGGATTGAATAGGAAAACTAAATAGTAAGGAGACTTTGTGACTATAAATCTGTAAAAATATCTTCATAAATAATGCCCTTGTCTTTGGCTTTTTGACTGAGACAAAGGTCAGTTCTTTACACAAACTTGTGAGGAGGGGCCACATATCTTTACATGTCTGTATTTGATGAGAATTTATCCGGCTGGCTCATTAGATACCGTGGAAAAACGCCCCATCTTTGCTGTAACTGTAGTCTCACATTCAGATATAGAAGTACATGTTTGCCCTCATTTATTGCAGTAGAGGCAGGTGGGTGATGAAAAATAATAAACGTGTTACAAATGACATTATTATCTTTCCCCTCTCCAGCCCCAACTCTTTGTGTATTATTCATTATGAGACTCTTGCCCTGACTTCTTGGCGCTATTTTTATTTAGCATGCTGCCCCTTAAACTGAGAGCCCGTGTCCCCTGCTGTGCACCAGGATCATGGATCACCTCCTGCGCCCCCTCCCCTCAGCTCCACAGCAAGACCCCTGTGTTTTAAACCAACTTCTGCTTCTAACACTCCACTTAGCCCATTCACTCCTTTCCTCTTCCTGGTGTCTTTCAATCATTCATTGTCCTGTTGTCTGCTGGGAGTGCACTCGTACAGTAAATGCCTTTGCCCGCTGAGTGAACATCACGCATCACAGAAGAATGGTACCTCCAGATATGAAGCTGAGGGTTTGAAGGTTCCAGTATCTGTTTTTGTCATTAAGGCCATCCCCTGGTTTGCGGGCGTTTCCACCAGTGGGGGCGGGTCCCGGCACAAAAAGGTTCATGAGCATGTGCGCTGATATGCTTGTAATCTGACTCCTTGCGGGTGGTGTTGTACCTGGAAACAGAATTCTAATCCTTCCTCTCGAAAACGGCTTTACAGCCTGATCCAAAAGTCACTCTTGGCTCAACGCTAGGTTCCAGATGCATGTCAATGCTGAGGGGAGGATTGTTTCTTTGGACCTGCCTAGTTTAGCCGCTGTGGACTTTTCAATGCACTCGTTAAATGAATGGGGCCCATGCCAGCTAACGCATGCGAGAGATCCTTTATTCGTCCCACTGGGGAAATTTCAAGTTACAGAACAGTAGGAATGAGGAGCACACAGGACAAGATAAATGAACAATAACGCTTTACTAAAATAAAATGAAATCTTGGGGATGCACAAAGTATTGGTATAAGCATCGATATTGGCCAATATTCCTAATTTTTTTACCGAACCGATAAGCAAAATTGGGCCGATAACCACAACCGATGTGTATTGCTGGATTGTATAATTGATCAGAACTGTAATCTTTGTTCTGCTGATCCCAGAGTGACTCCACTGTTGTCACAGACGCTTAATCCTCCTCATGGTATAACAAATTGGACTCATTCACCCATTCTAACTAATTAGACAAAATCATCATGTTGCCATGAATACTGGCATGCTTGATAAGCAGTGTTGTGCGTGAACGAGTTCAAAAGAACGCGTTCATTGAACACGCTCAGTTTTTCGTGACCGTTGAACTGAACGCAACACATTTAAAAAAAAAGAATTTGAACGTGAATTAGTTCATTTTATGTGTCATGAACGGCAGACATCACTATGAACGTTGGAATCTGTTTTCTCTTTTGAAATGCAACGAGAGAAAGTTCCTCCCTCCTGTATTCTCGCACTTTTTCCGCTGAAATCTAAAAATTCCTACGGTTTCCACCGTCTGTGAACGCACCCCGACTCCGTGTTGTGGTGCGGCGCTGTGAGCTGGTGCTTTTCACATGTGCCCGAGTCGTGATGAAAACACAGGGTGAGTTAGCGACAAAGTTTACACCGTTTACATTTGACATAAAGTATAGACACACGCACTGCAGCACATTACTGTGGAGCAGCAGAGATGGAGCAACTCCGTTTGGCTCCCATTGAAAACCATGTAAATCTGGTCTGTTTTGTGGTCAAAAGGCTCTCCTCCTGTGGGTGTACAGGAGATATATATATATTAGCTCGTAGTGTGAAAAAAATATTTATTGAAGTATCTCACGAAAAAAGTTAAATGAACTGAACTTTGAACTAGTTCAGAATTAAAAATGTGAACTTTGAACGTGAACTGTTCACTTTGAGCATGGATGAACTGAACTTGAACTAGTTCAGAAAAGCTGTGAACTGGCACAACACTGTTGATAAGTGGGCAGTGGTAAGTAGTAAAATGTACATTCTATTTCCCTCAAAATAAAATACATCCTGGAAAATAGAGTAATTCAGTATGTACAAACGTTTATCATATCAGAATAATAAAAAAAAAACACATTTTGGTCATTGGCCATCACAGAAAAAATCCATATTGGATCTTGAAATCGGCCACATTTTATATCGGTGCCACTCTAGAATAAAAAGAAGCAGTTTAAAAACTCTATCTTTGGCATAATAAGGAAAGAAGTCTTAAAACTCTTTAAAAAACTTTAGCATGATGAAGAAACAATACTTGAGAACAAAAACTGACTAGCATAATAAGGAGTAAGTATTATACTATCGGATCATCACAATTTTGCCAATTCTTCCTCCTACTTGTCGCTGAGTCATGGCTTCCCAGTCCTGGTCTCAGCAGACGTTTGGAGGCTCTGTGTGTCTCAGGTAGAACAGGTGGCGCTGGAGGCTCGTTGCGAGCTGACCTCACTGTGTCACTTTCACTCTGGCTCACATCAAGTTTGGGTGAGACCCTTAATGACCTCGAGGCTCCTTTCAAGCTTTTGTGAGCAGCAGAGCCTGAAGTTTCAACGCCAACTGAAGGGGGCAGTGGTCGGCTCAGTATGGAGGGACATACAGCTGTTTGTGTTTATAAATGTGTAATGCAGGTTTGAAGCTGATGGTCTCGCTTGTGTCATTTTGTAATGGATTCATGACATGCCCTTTATAGTTTTGTAATGCTTAGTACAATGTTTAGAATGGAAAGGCAAAGCACGGCAGGTTTATTTGTAGCACAGTTCAAACACAAGACAACTCAAAGTGCTGAACAACAAGTCAAACAATCACATAGGGCACTAAAATCATAAATAATCACAGTACATTAGCACAAGTAAAGATACAATCCTTCAGTTATATGCACAGCTAAACAGAGCTGTTTTTAACCTGGATTTAAACATTGTCAGGGAAGAAGCCTGTTTCACATTTTCATGAAGATTTTTGCTGCGTGAATTTGAATCGCTGCCTCCCCATGTTTAGTTCTGACTCGGGGCACCAGCAGGAGGTTATTCCCTGTGCTTCGAGTTGGTTCATAAGGTTCTAACATGTCACAGATGTACTTTGGTGCGAGGCCATGCAGAGCTGTTTTAAAGTCTATTTTCTGAACCATAGGAAGACAGAGACCTGGACTAATGTGATGGTACTTCCTGGTTCTAGTCAAGACTTGAGCTGCAGTTTGGCTTTCCCAAACTTTATGCTTGGCATAGTTGTATCTACCAATAATAATAATTTAAAAACCCATAAATGATCATGTACTGTATGTCATTTAATGTAAGATCAGCCACAGACACTGGAGTGAATTATGCTCTTGAGCAATGAAATTAGGTATAAAATGTCAAATCTACTAACGTCCTTGACAAAATTAGTTGGACAATTAATTTATCTGGGAAAAAATAGATGGTCCTCGTTCTTGTCACAAACAACATTAGATTTTGAGCCTCTTTTGTTTCTGTCAAAAATTTAAGTACTATTATTAATGATTTTTGTTTCATGTTTACCATTCTAATTTGATACTTTAATGATTGAGACATAACCCACCTTTGCAGAACCATGGCAACTTCAAATACATGTGGGGTATAACAAACATCAAGTCTTTCCTCTTAGTCTGTGTCTTCAGTTTGAACAATTTGTATACAATATTTCTACAACCTCAGACCTGCATTCCGTGGCCTTGGTCCTCAATCTACAGCCTTAGCGCGGTTAAGTGTCTTGCCCAAGGATACAACAACAGCAGACAGATGCAGATGGGTCGTGGGGATCAAACCATCAGGTTCAGAGACCAATGCTCTACCAAATGAGCCACTGCCGCCCCATATTACTGTAAACTTTGTATTGATAAAAGGTAAAACAAATTAAAGCCGCAAGCGGCGTCGAACGGCCCTCGCCGCACCGCGCAACTCCCTGCACCGCGCGCACTCCCCGCACCACGCCGCCCCGCACCAAGCCGCAACGCGCCGCTCCACAACGCCCCGCACTACGCCGCACCACACCGTACCACGCAGCACCGCTAAAAGGAGGTAGCACCGCCGTGTGATGATTTGTTTCCGTAGCCATAGAAGAATGTTAGTCAAATTGTAATGAATATGATAAGTAGAGCTGGTTTGGCTCCCCATGTAAACTTTGACACAGTCTGTAGGGGGCGCTAATGGGCCAATTTTCAATATTTCACTTTAACCTGACCTAAACCCTGGAATTGAACAATGGATTAAAGTTTTGTGCAAATCAGACTTTGTTTGTGCAAACGGAAGCAAATTTTATGTTGTCAAAAACTGAAAAAAAATACGCCACTTTTTGGCGCTCCGCTGCTCAAACAGCGTTTCACTGATAAAAATTCCCTGAAGTCATTTTGAAGGTAAATGTGTTGAGATGATTTGGAACAATTTTGAGGCGAATCGGTGAAACGGCCGAGGCTGGTTTGATGTTTGTGTGAGGTGTACATTTGCAATGAATGGGGAGCGTTTGTCGTCGCCACGGCAACAGGGTAAAAAATAAGCCTTGGACCCAATTGACTTTTTGAATCAAGAGGGCAAAACAGATTTATGTGCAAAATTTCAAACATTTTGAAAAAACTAAATTTGAAAATGCCCATCTAAAACTTTGAAATAGTCTGTAGGGGGCGCTAATGTGTCAATTTGAATCAATTCACTTTCAAATGACCTAGACCCTAGAGTTGAACAATGTATTAAAGTTTTGTGCAAATCAGACTTTGTTTGTGCAAACGGGAGCAAATTTAATGTTGTCAAAAACGGCCAAAAAAAGGTCACATTTTGCCGCTCCGCTGCTCAAACAATGTTTCACTGATCAAAAATCCCTGAGGTCATTTTGAAGGTACATGTGTTGAGATGATGTGGAGCGATTTTGAGGCGAATCGGTGAAACGGCCGAGGAGGAGTCGCTTTCCAACCGACATGTATGAAAACTTTTGCTGTTCATTTTTCCATTTTGCAGTGAAATTTATGGGCTTCCTGTTTGTCAGAGGGCGGAGCCATAATAATATTTTTTTCTTGTCTTGACTTGCGGAACATGTGTACCGAATTTCATGACTCTACAACAAACTTGATCCTCAGAACTCCCATAGGGGTATTATTTTGGCTGTTGTAGGTGGCGCTGTTCTGGCATTTTTTGAGTCCCATAAAAATAAACACCAAAATATCAAATTTTTCGCCAGGTCTGATTTTTGGGCCAAAATTAACAACTTTTCATGCATGTTCAGGGGGTCAAATTAAGGCTCAAAGTGCAGAAGAAAAAAGAAAGAAAGAAAGAAAGAAAGAAAGAAATTTAAAGCCGCAAGCGGCGTCGAACGGCCCTCGCCGCACCGCGCGACTCCCTGCACCACGCTGTCCCGCCTCACGCCGCCCCGCACCAAGCCGCAAAGCGCCGCTTCACAACGCCCCGCACTACGCCGCACCACACCGTACCACGCAGCACCGCTAAAAGGAGGTGGTCCCGCCGTGTGATGATTTGTGTCCGTAGCCATAGAAGAATGTTAGTCAAATTGTAATGAATATGATAAGTAGAGCTGGTTTGGCTCCCCATGTAAACTTTGATACAGTCTGTAGGGGGCGCTAATGGGCCAATTTCCAATATTTCACTTTAACCTGACCTAAACCCTAGAATTGAACAATGGATTAAAGTTTTGTGCAAATCAGACTTTGTTTGTGCAAACAGGAGCAAAATTAATGTTGTCAAAAAGAGCCAAAAAAACCCTCACATTTTGCCGCTCCGCTGCTCAAACAACGTTTCACGGATCAAAATTCCCTGAAGTCATTTTGAAGGTACATGTGTTGAGATGATGTGGAGCGATTTTGAGGCGAATCGGTGAAACGGCCGAGGCTGGTTTGATGTTTGTGTGAGGTGTACATTTGCAATGAATGGGGAGCGTTTGTCGTCGCCAAGGCAACAGGGTAAAAAATAAGCCTTGGACCCTATTGACTTTATGAATCAAGAGGGCAAAACAGATTTTTGTGCAAAATTTCAAACATTTTGAAAAAACTAAATTTGAAAATGCCCATCTAAAATTTTGAAATAGTCTGTAGGGGTTATATAGGGGTTATATTGTGTCAATTTGAATCATTTGACTTTCAAATGACCTAGACCCTAGAGTTGAACAATGTATTAAAGTTTTGTGCTATACAGAGTTTGTTTGTGCAAACGGGAGCAAATTTTATGTTGTCAAAAACGGCCAAAAAAGGTCACATTTTGCCGCTCCGCTGCTCAAACAATGTTTCACTAATCAAAAATCCCTGAGGTCATTTTGAAGGTACATGTGTTGAGATGATGTGGAGCGATTTTGAGGCGAATCGGTGAAACGGCCGAGGAGGAGTCGCTTTCCAACAAACATGTATGAAAACTTTTGCTGTTCATTTTGCCATTTTGCAGTGAAATTTCTGGGCTTCCTGTTTGTCAGGGGGTGGAGCCATAATAATATTTTTTTTCTTGTCTTGACTATAGGAACATGTGTACCGAATTTCATGGCTCTACGACAAACTTGATCTCTAAAAGTCCCATAGGGGTATTATTTTGGCTGCTGTAGGTGGCGCTGTTCCGGCATTTTTTGAGTCCCATTAAAATAAACACCAAAATATCAAATTTTTCGCCAGGTCTGATTTTTGGGCAAAATTTAACAACTTTTCATGCATGTTCAGGGGGTCAAATTAAGGCTCAAAGTGCAGAATTTGACATCTCTCGAGCAAAAACAATAGGCCCTTTCCCCGTTCGGGGCTCGGGCCTAATAATAACCCCCATGGGATTTTTCGGAGGTCAAGTTTGTCGTAGAGCCATGAAATTCGGTACACATGTTCCTCAAGTCAAGACATGAAAAAAATGTTATTATGGCCCCGCCCTCTGACATACAGGAAGCCCATAAATTTCACTGCAAAATGGAAAAATGAACAGCAATCATTTTCATACATGTCGGTTGGAAAGCGACTCCTCCTCGGCCGTTTCACCGATTCGCCTCAAAATCGCTCCACATCATCTCAACACATGTACCTTGAAAATGACTTCGGCGATTTTTCATCAGTGAAACGTTGTTCGAACAGGGGGAGCTGCAAATTGTGACCTTTTTTTGGCCGTTTTGGACAATATTAAATTTGCTCCCGTTTGCACATACAAAGTCTGATTTGCACAAAACTTTAATACATTGTTTAACTCTAGGGTCTAGGTCAATTAAAAGTGAAATAAAAGAACTTGGCTCATTAGTGCCCCTACAGATGGAGTCAAAGTTTTCAGAGTTTTTCATACTAAAAACTCTGAAATAGTCTGTAGGGGGCGTTAATGAGCCAAGTTCAATTATTTCACTTTCAAATGACCTAGACCCTAGAGTTGAACCATGGATTCAAGTTTTGTGCAAATCGGAATTTGTATGTGTAAACGGGAGCAAATAGAAGGTTGTGAAAAACGGCCAATAAACACTCACATTTTGCCGCTCCGCTGCTCAAACAACGTTTCACTGATCAAAAATCCCTGAGGTCATTTTGATGGTACATGTGTTTAGACAATGTGGAGTGATATGGAGGCCAATCGGTGAAACGGCCGAGGAGGAGTCGCTTTCCAACCGACATGTATGAAAACTTTTGCTGTTCATTTTTCCATTTTGCAGTGAAATTTATGGGCCTCCTGTTTGTCAGAGGGCGGAGCCATGATAACATTTCGGTCGTATCTTGACTTGAGGAACATGTGTACCGAATTTCATGGCTCTACGACAAACTTGACCTCTGAAACTCCCATTGGCTGTTGTAGGTGGCGCTGTTCTGGCATTTTTTGAGTCCCATAAAAATAAACACCAAAATATCAAATTTTTCACCAGGTCTGATGTTTGGTCAAAATTTTACAACTTTTCATGCATGTTCAGGGGGTGAAATTAAGGCTCAAAGTGCAGAATTTGACATCTCTCGAGCAAAAACAATAGGCCCTTTCCCCGTTCGGGGCTCGGGCCTAATAATAACCCCCATGGGATTTTTCGGAGGTCAAGTTTGTCGTAGAGCCATGAAATTCGGTACACATGTTCCTCAAGTCAAGACATGAAAAAAATGTTATTATGGCCCCGCCCTCTGACATACAGGAAGCCCATAAATTTCACTGCAAAATGGAAAAATGAACAGCAATCATTTTCATACATGTCGGTTGGAAAGCGACTCCTCCTCGGCCGTTTCACCGATTCGCCTCAAAATCGCTCCACATCATCTCAACACATGTACCTTGAAAATGACTTCGGCGATTTTTCATCAGTGAAACGTTGTTCGAACAGGGGAGCTGCAAATTGTGACCTTTTTTTGGCCGTTTTGGACAATATTAAATTTGCTCCCGTTTGCACATACAAAGTCTGATTTGCACAAAACTTTAATACATTGTTTAACTCTAGGGTCTAGGTCAATTAAAAGTGAAATAAAAGAACTTGGCTCATTAGTGCCCCTACAGATGGAGTCAAAGTTTTCAGAGTTTTTCATACTAAAAACTCTGAAATAGTCTGTAGGGGGCGTTAATGAGCCAAGTTCAATTATTTCACTTTCAAATGACCTAGACCCTAGAGTTGAACCATGGATTCAAGTTTTGTGCAAATCGGAATTTGTATGTGTAAACGGGAGCAAATAGAAGGTTGTGAAAAACGGCCAATAAACACTCACATTTTGCCGCTCCGCTGCTCAAACAACGTTTCACTGATCAAAAATCCCTGAGGTCATTTTGATGGTACATGTGTTTAGACAATGTGGAGTGATATGGAGGCCAATCGGTGAAACGGCCGAGGAGGAGTCGCTTTCCAACCGACATGTATGAAAACTTTTGCTGTTCATTTTTCCATTTTGCAGTGAAATTTATGGGCCTCCTGTTTGTCAGAGGGCGGAGCCATGATAACATTTCGGTCGTATCTTGACTTGAGGAACATGTGTACCGAATTTCATGGCTCTACGACAAACTTGACCTCTGAAACTCCCATTGGCTGTTGTAGGTGGCGCTGTTCTGGCATTTTTTGAGTCCCATAAAAATAAACACCAAAATATCAAATTTTTCACCAGGTCTGATGTTTGGTCAAAATTTTACAACTTTTCATGCATGTTCAGGGGGTGAAATTAAGGCTCAAAGTGCAGAATTTGACATCTCTCGAGCAAAAACAATAGGCCCTTTCCCCGTTCGGGGCTCGGGCCTAATAAATAAAGGAATTTTTTTTTCGACGTCTCGAGCAAAAACAATATAGGTTTCAATGGCACGTGATACATCATTTTAAAGCTTTTGAGTTTACGCACGCAACCGTCACGTTTTGGTGAGTGACGGGCGCTGACGCGTCCGTCACGCACCGCCACCATTTGTTTTCACCATTGTGAAAGCAATAGGCCCTTACCCCGTTCGGGGCTCGGGCCTAATTAAAGCCGCAAGCGGCGTCGAACGGCCCTCGCCGCACCGCGCGACTCCCCGCACTGCGCGCACCACCCCGTTCCACGCCGCCCCGCACCAAGCCACCCCGCACCAAGCCACCCCGCACCACGCCGCCCTGCACCACGCTGTCCTGCCTCACGCCGCCCCGCACCAAGCCGCAACGCGCCGCTCCACAACGCCCCGCACTACGCCGCACCACACCGTACCACGCAGCACCGCTCAAAGGAGGTGGCGCCGCCGTGTGATGATTTGTTTCCGTAGCCATAGAAGATTGTTAGTCAAATTGTAATGAATATGATAAGTAGAGCTGGTTTGGCTCCCCATGTAAACTTTGACTCAGTCTTTAGGGGGCGCTAATGGGCCAATTTCAAATATTTCACTTTCACCTGACCTAAACCCTGGAGTTGAACAATGGATTCAAGTTTAATGCAAATCAGACTTTGTTTGTGCAAACGGGGAAAAAATTTATGTTGTCAAAAACGGCCAAAAAAACCCTCACATTTTGCCGCTCCGCTGCTCAAAGAACGTTTCACTGATCAAAATTCCCTGAAGTCATTTTGAAGGTAAATGTGTTGACATGATTTGTAACAATTTTGAGGCCAATCGGTAAAACGGCCGAGGAGGAGTCGCTTTCCAACCGACGTGTATGAAAATGATTGGTTTTCATTTTTCCATTTTGCAATGAAATTTATGGGCTTCCTGTTTGTCAGGGGGCTTAGCCATAATAACATTTTTTCCATGTCTTGACTTAAGGAACATGTGTTCCAAATTACATGGTTCTACGACAATTTTGACCTCAAACCCCTCCCATAGGCATTTTTAATATGGCTGTTGTAGGTGGCGCTATAGAGCCAATTTCAGAATTTTAACTTTCAAATGACCTAGACCCAAGAGTTGAACCATGGATTCAAGTTTTGTGCAAATCAGACTTTGTTTGTGCAAACGGAAGCAATTTTTCTATTGTCAAAAACTGAAAAAAAATACGCCACTTTTTGGCGCTCTGCTGCTCGAACAACGTTTCACTGATCAAAATTCCCTGAAGTCATTTTGATGGTACATGTGTTGAGATGATGTGGAGCAATTTTGAGGCGAATCGGTGAAACAGCCGAGGCTGGTTTGATGTTTGTGTGAGGTGTACATTTGCAATGAATGGGGAGCGTTTCTCGTCGCCACGGCAACAGGGTAAAAAATAAGCCTTGGACCCAATTGACTTTTTGAATCAAGAGGGCAAAACAGATGTATGTGCAAAATTTCAAACATTTTGAAAAAACTAAATTTGAAAATGCCCATCTAAAACTTTGAAATAGTCTGTAGGGGGCGCTAATGTGTCAATTTGAATCATTTAACTTTCAAATGACCTAGACCCTAGAGTTGAACAATGTATTAAAGTTTTGTGCAAATCAGACTTTGTTTGTGCAAACGGGAGCAAATTTAATGTTGTCCAAAACGGCCAAAAAAAGGTCACATTTTGCCGCTCCGCTGCTCAAACAATGTTTCACTGATCAAAAATTCCTGAGGTCATTTTGAAGGTACATGTGTTGAGATGATGTGGAGCGATTTTGAGGCGAATCGGTGAAACGGCCGAGGAGGAGTCGCTTTCCAACCGACATGTATGAAAACTTTTGCTGTTCATTTTTCCATTTTGCAGTGAAATTTATGGGCTTCCTGTTTGTCAGAGGGCGGAGCCATAATAATATTTTTTTCTTGTCTTGACTTGAGGAACATGTGTACCAAATCTCATGTTTCTACGACAAACTTGACCTCCAAAAAGTCCCATAGGGGTATTATTTTGGCTGTTGTAGGTGGCGCTGTTCTGGCATTTTTTGAGTCCCATAAAAATAAACACCAAAATATCAAATTTTTCGCCAGGTCTGATTTTTGGGCCAAAATTAACAACTTTTCATGCATGTTCAGGGGGTCAAATTAAGGCTCAAAGTGCAGAAGAAAAAAGAAAGAAATAAATAAATAAATAAAAAAGCCGCAAGCGGCGTCGAACGGCCCTCGCCGCACCGCGCGACTCCCCACACCGCGCACACCCCCCGCACCAAGCCATCCCGCACCACGCCACCCTGCACCACGCCGCCCCGCATCACGCCGCCCCGCATCACGCCGCCCCGCACCAAGCCGCAACGCGCCGCTCCACAACGCCCCGCACTACACCCCGCACTACGCTGCACCACACCGTACCACGCAGCACCGCTCAAAGGAGGTGGCGCCGCCGTGTGGTGATTTGTTCCCATAGCCATAGAAGATTGTAAGTCAAATTGTAATGAATATGATAAGTAGAGCTGGTTTGGCTCCCCATGTAAACTTTGACTCAGTCTGCAGGGGGCGCTAATGGGCCAATGTTAAATATTTCACTTTCAAATGATCTAAACCCTGGAGTTGAACAATGGATTCAAGTTTAATGCAAATCAGACTTTGTTTGTGCAAACCGGCAAAAAAATTAATGTCAGAAACGGCCAAAAAACCCTCACATTTTGCCGCTCCGCTGCTCAAACAACGTTTTACTGATCAAAATGGTTCCACGGCAATTTTGACCTTGAACCCCTCCCATAGGCATTTTTAAATTGGCTGTTGTAGGTGGCGCTATAGAGCCAATTTCAAAATTTGAACTTTCAATTGACCTAGACCCAAGAGTTGAACCATGGATTCAAGTTTTGTGCCAATCACACTTTGTTTGTGCAAACGGAAACAATTTTTCTATTGTCAAAAACTGAAAAAAAATACGCCACTTTTCGCGCTCTGCTGCTCAAACAACGTTTGACTGATCCAAATTCCCTGAAGTCATTTTGATGGTATATGTGTTGAGAGGATGTGGAGCGATTTTTAGGTGAATCGGTGAAACGGCAGAGGCTGGTTTGATGTTTGTGTGAGGTGTACATTTGCAATGAATGGGGAGCGTTTGTCGTCGCCACGGCAACAGGGTAAAAAATAAGCCTTGGACCCTATTGACTTTTTGAATCAAGAGGGCAAAACAGATTTATGTGCAAAATTTCAAACGTTTTGAAAAAAATAAATTTGAAAATGCCAATCTAAAACTTTGAAATAGTCTGTAGGGGGCGCTAATGTGTCAATTTGAATCAATTCACTTTCAAATGACCTAGACCCTAGAGTTGAACAATGTATTAAAGTTTTGTGCTAATCAGACTTTGTTTGTGCAAACGGGAGCAAATTTAATGTTGTCAAAAACGGCCAAAAAAAGGTCACATTTTGCCGCTCCGCTGCTCAAACAATGTTTCACTGATCAAAAATCCCTGAGGTCATTTTGAAGGTACATGTGTTGAGATGATGTGGAGCGATTTTGAGGTGAATCGGTGAAACGGCCGAGGAGGAGTCGCTTTCCAACCGACATGTATGAAAACTTTTGCTGTTCATTTTTCCATTTTGCAGTGAAATTTATAGGCTTCCTGTTTGTCAGAGGGCGGGGCCATAATAATATTTTTTTCTTGTCCTGACTTGACAAACATGTGTACCAAATTTCATGACTCTATGACAAACTTGATCTCCAAAACTCCCATAGGGGTATTATTTTGGCTGTTGTAGGTGGCGCTGTTCCGTCATTTTTTGAGTCCCATAAAAATAAACACCAAAATATCAAATTTTTCGCCAGGTCTGATTTTTGGGCCAAAATTAACAACTTTTCATGCATGTTCAGGGGGTCAAATTAAGGCTCAAAGTGCAGAAGAAAAAAGAAAGAAAGAAAGAAAGAAATAAATTAAAGCCGCAAGCGGCGTCGAACGGCCCTCGCCGGACCGCGCGACTCCCCGCACCGCACGCACCACCCCGTGCCAAGCCACCCCGCACCACGCCTCCCTGCACCACGCCTCCCTGCACCACGCCGTCCCGCATCAAGCCGCCCCGCACCAAGCCGCAACACGCCGTTCCACAACGCCCCGCACTACGCCGCACCACACCGTACCACGCAGCACTACGCAAAGGAGGTGGCGCCGCCGTGTGATGATTTGTTTCCGTAGCCATAGAAGATTGTTAGTCAAATTGTAAGGAATATGATAAGCAGAGCTGGTATGGCTCCCCATGTAAACTTTGACTCAGTCTTTAGGGGGCGCTAATGGGCCAATTTCAAATATTTCACTTTCACCTGACCTAAACCCTGGAGTTGAACAATGGATTCAAGTTTAATGCAAATCAGACTCTCTTTGTGCAGACGGGAAAAAAATGAATGTTGTCAAAAACGGCCAAAAAAACCCTCACATTTTGCCGCTTCGCTGCTCAAACAACGTTTCACTGATCAAAATTCCCTGAAGTCATTTTGAAGGTACATGTGTTGAGATGATTTGGAACAATTTTGAGGCCAATCGGTGAAACGGCCGAGGAGGAGTCGCTTTCCAACCGACGTGTATGAAAATGATTGGTTTTCATTTTTCCATTTTACAATGAAATTTATGGGCTACCTGTTTGTCAGAGGGCTTAGCCATAATACAATTTTTTCCATGTCTTGACTTGAGGAACATGTGTTCCAAATTACATGGGTCTACGACAATTTTGACCTCGAACCCCTCCCATAGGCATTTTTAAATTGGCTGTTGTAGGTGGCGCTATAGAGCCAATTTCAAAATTTTTTACTTTCAAATGACCTAGACCCAAGAGTTGATCCATGGATTCAAGTTTTGTGCAAAGCAGACTTTGTATGTGCACACGGAAGCAATTTTTCATTGTCAAAAACTGAAAAAAAATACGCCACTTTTTGGCGCTCCGTTGCTCAAACAACATTTTACTGATCAAAAGTCTGTGAAATCAAAATGACGGTACATGTGTTTAGACGATGTGGAGCGATTTTGAGGCGTATCGGTGAAACGGCCGAGGAGTCGCCGCTTTCCAACCGACACGTGTGAAAAGGTCATGTTTCATTTGTCCATTTTGAAGTGAAATTTATGGGCTTCCTGTTTGTCAGGGGGCGGGGCCATAATAACTTTTATTTCATGTCTCTAGAAGAGGAACATGTGTACCAAATTTCATGCCTATACATCAAACTTGACCTCAAAACGCTCCCATACTGAAAACTTTGACCCCATCTGTAGGTGGCGCTAATGAGCCAAGTTAATTTATTTCACTTTCAAATGGCCTAGACCCTAGAGATGAACGATTTATTAAAGTTTTGTGCAAATCAGACTTTGTATGTGAAAACGGCAGAAAATTTGATGTTGTAAAAAAACTGCCAAAAAAAGGTCATTTTTTGCCGCTCCGCTGCTCAAACAACGTTTCACTGATTAAAATTCCCTGAAGTCATTTTGAAGGTACATGTGTTGAGATAATTTGGAGCAATTTTGAGGCCAATCGGTGAAACGGCCGAGGAGGAGTTGCTTTCCAAGCGACATGTATGAAAATGATTGGTTTTCATGTTTCCATTTTGCAATGAAATTTATGAGCTTCCTGTTTGTCAGAGGGCTTAGCCATAATTACATTTTTTCCATGTCTTGACTTGAGGAACATGTGTACCAAATTACATGGTTCTACGGCAATTTTGACCTTGAACCCCTCCCATAGGCATTTTTAAATTGGCTGTTGTAGGTGGCGCTATAGAGCCAATTTCAAAATTTGAACTTTCAATTGACCTAGACTCAAGAGTTGAACCATGGATTCAAGTTTTGTGCCAATCACACTTTGTTTGTGCAAACGGAAAAAAATATTCTATTGTCAAAAACTGAAAAAAAATACACCACTTTTTGGCGCTCTGCTGCTCAAACAACGTTTCACTGATCAAAATTCCCTGAAGTAATTTTGATGGAACATATGTTGAAATGATGTGGAGCGATTTTGAGGCGAATCGGTGAAACGGCCGAGGCTGGTTTGATGTTTGTGTGAGGTGTACATTTGCAATGAATGGGGAGCGTTTCTCGTCGCCACGGCAACTGGGTTAAAAATAAGCCTTGGACCCAATTGACTTTTTGAATCAAGAGGGCAAAACAGATGTATGTGAAAAATTTCAAACATTTTGAAAAAACTAAATTTGAAAATGCCCATCTAAAACTTTGAAATAGTCTGTAGGGGGCGCTAATGTGTCAATTTGAATAAATTCACTTTCAAATGACCTAGACCCTAGAGTTGAACAATGTATTAAAGTTTTGTGCAAATCAGACTTTGTATGTGCAAACGGGAGCAAATTTAATGTTGTCAAAAACGGCCAAAAAAAGGTCACATTTTGCCGCTCCGCTGCTCGAACAATGTTTCACTGATCAAAAATCCCTGAGGTCATTTTGAAGGTACATGTGTTGAGATGATTTGGAGCGATTTTGAGGCGAATCGGTGAAACGGCCGAGGAAGAGTCGCTTTCCAACCGACATGTATGAAAACTTTTGCTGTTCATTTTTCCATTTTGCAGTGAAATTTATGGGCTTCCTGTTTGTCAGAGGGCGGGGCCATAATAATATTTTTTTCTTGTCTTGACTTGAGAAACATGTGTACCAAATCTCATGTTTCTACGACAATTTTGACCTCCGAAAAGTCCCATAGGGGTATTATTTTGGCTGTTGTAGGTGGCGCTGTTCTGTCATTTTTTTCCCAAACTTTTAAATCAGGGCAAAGTCAAACTGAGTGCTACTTTGCGCTGTAGCTTGCCTGCCTCGTTGGTAATGATTAAGAAATGAAATGTTACGCTAAGCTTTTTTCTTGTGGTTCTTTAGATTATTTTAAAAGAAAGTTCACCGGCGCTGTTATGCCAAAGACGTAATTTCCCCGTGGCTGTAGCTATACTTCCGCTCCAGGCTGTGTGCCTCGCACTCGCTCACTTCACCCGGGTAGAGGAACCGCTGCCTGTATCACCCGACAGTAAGCTTGTCGACCTGCTAACCCGCGCCACTGAGAGCGATGAACCACATGTGTTCTGGCACTGTGACTGAATAAAAGTTATACCGCTGTATATTAGGACATGTTCACTTAGGTACATAAAGTAGCTAGCGGCAGCAGCTAATGGATCAGTCTGCGCACAACAAAGTTACGCTAAGACGGTGCGCAACTCTATGCACACCAATCTCATCTAAGTTTTGCTATGATTGTAGCCTTCATATTTGACAATAACCGCCTGAAACGTGAGTGCATCTACAAGCTAAGCTATAAAGCTAACGGATAGCTCTACTTTACAGTGTGTCTGAGGCTAATCTGACCGGGTAGCTGTCCATGACTTCGGGCTGCTCACAGGTAAGTGTTCTGACGTGGTTTCTGCTAATCACCGTTAACGTTGGTAAACTAAAACTGAACAGAAGTTTACACAACTATTTGAACTATATGCCAAACCATTTTGAAGCTTTTGGCCACGCACTGTCGCTAGAATAAATCCTACACCAATCTTTGGTTTATTTGCTATAGGGTGGCATATTCTGGCTGTATTCCTATAAACCATCAATACAACTTTAAAATCTATATATCATATTTTTAATACCCTTTTACCATTTTAGTTCAAATAGAAGACAGTATGTCTTCTGTTGTACAGAACCTGATTTTATGTTTTTAATAGGAATACTGTCTCTGTCCACACTTTACTGTGATGATATTGACGTTCTAAAACAAAATGTAGTCAACTTGGTTTTGTGCTAAGCGAGTATGATCCAGATTGTAAACTGCCAATCAAATCAATCAACCATTAAAATTTGCACTACAAATGTGGCTTATTTGAGTTAATTAATATAACGTTTACATGTGTTCTCGTAAATTGTAGCTTTTAAATATTGACAACAATTGGCCTTGTGTGTTAGGTTTTATGGTTAGATAGAATTGAATTATTTCTTGATCTTGATTTGTGTTTAGATCTTGGACGAACTGCACATTTGATTAAAGAATTAAGTGTTACTTTTCAGAGTGTTTAATGCTCTCTACTTTTTTTGCAGACCAAGAATGAACCAACCCTTTGTTCTAAAAGTTGTCCTTCTGGACAATACGAGCCAAAGACTGATTCTCTCCAATGGACTCCCCGATGTGGTTGAAGAGCTCGTCGCTGAAGTCAAACGTCAGTGTGGGCTGACGTCAAATATCCGACTACAATTTATGGACCCACTTTTCGAGAACGAGTTTATGAATCTTACAAACACAAATGAGCTCCAGAACAGAGGAACTATTAAAGTGATTAATCTGTCTCAAGACTCATCTTCAGATTCCCTGCCTCTTTCTGAACCATCGATCTCAACCCCAACTGATGACACAACTTCCTTTTCAAGTGTGGACACAGACATTGTCTCTTCCCCCGATCCAGACCCACAAGGCTCTAAACTTTACTGGCCATCCAAATTCATTGTACCGGAGTTCTCGTATGACAGCGAGATAAAACTAGAGCTGGCAAATGCTGAATATAGGAAAAATGGAGAAACACTCATTCCAGATGTCAAACTCAAATCAAACATCCTTGAAAAACTTATCCAACAGATTGTCCGCTATAGGGTTTATGTAAGCGACAAGCAGTTCAACAGTGTTGGAGAGGCGCTCATGTCGAAGCATCCCTGTTTGTCAGAGAGAGGCTCTATTAGTGGCTATGAAGGATGGAAAACCAGTTTGAAGAATAAGCTGGCACACTACCGCACTGAGTTGAGGCGGCTTGGGTGCCCTGAGGTAGTAGTGAATGCAATGGCCAACAAGCCAAAAGGCTCAAGTCCTGCTTTGGGAATAAAAAAACCAAAACGCTCTGAAGTGAACTACTGCCCCCCATTTCCAATAGGCGAGACAGAAAATAGTTTGGAAAAAATCAGAGTAGAATTACAAGCTGACATAAAGAAGAGAAATGGAAAAGACATTGTGAGATCAAAGATGGACAAGACCTTCTCATATAGAAGATATGAGGTGGTACGGGATGCTCCACTGGTCCAAGACTTCAAAGAAAGATGGCCAGGCCTGTTTGACGTGTATGAGGTATGTAGTTTTTATATTGTCTCTCTCTCTGTCTCTCTGTGTGTGTGTGTTTGGAAACACTTTTTTAACTTTCAACACTATTTACTTTGTGTGATTTCACATTGAAGGCATTAAACTATGAATGAACACATGGAATTATGTAGGAAACAAAAAAGGGTAAAAAAAGCTCAAAATGTGTCTTAAATTTAAAATTCTTCAAAATCAGCACTCTTTATTGTAGCCATGTTCTGAAGAAGTTATTTGAAGTTATTCTTCAGTTTAAAACATAATTCCATATGGGTTCATTCATAAATGAATACCTTCAGTGAGAAACTACAATGTAAAAAATGGTCTTGAACTAAAAGAAAAAACTATTTTTAAAAAAGCGTCTCTTTTGACCGGATAGATATATATATATATATATATATATATATATATATATATATATATATATATATATATATATATATATATATATATATATATATATATATATATATATATATATAATCAATGAATGTCACACGTGTGTGTGAGCGGAGCGGGAGAGAGAATCATTGTGCATCAGTATTCTGATGCACAATGAAAAGTTTGAGGTTTTTTTGTGATAATACTGATAATAAGTTTATGCACTGTGTTTGTCTTTTTTCAGATTAACGCTGAGTTCAAGAGACTGACAACCATCCCTCTTCAGTCCCGTTTCCTCTCTCAGTTGGACATCTTATCTAACAAACTCCTAGCCCTGTTTAAGAAGAGGGGAGGACAAATTGGAAAGAAGCTGCAAGAACTGATGAAATCCATGACAGATGTAAGAAGTGTAACATATTTTCCAAATTTATGTTTAATACTAGTGTCCTCTGTGATGTAGCTAAATCAACTTTTTGAGTCTTTTAATTGCGTTATAAATTTTGCCAACTATTTTGAACTCCTGGTTCACTAGTTCAGTCCGTCCATTTTGAGTAATCTTGTTTGCAGTGGTTGTTTCTTCACCTGATTAAGTGCATTTTTTAGATATTGTATAAACGTATGTATTATACTATATTTTACATATGATCATAGATCAGTGGTTCTTAACTTAAAGTTCACACACAAATGGTACCTCATAAAATGGTGACTTTCCAAATAGCACCAGGCCTGAATATAAATAAACTTTATCGATCCTTTTCAGAAAATTATGCTTTTGCAGCTGCACACACAAACTGCACATTCATACATCTATCATTCAGATATTGTTAAAGTACTGTTGATAAGCGGTTATCATTACCCCTTTCCTTTGAACTGTGTATTTGCAACTTGAATTATTATTATTTTTCTAAAGCAAGAATAAATTAGGAATAAACCTGGTATAAAAAAAAAACTTTAAAAAAGGCCTCTATCAGACGAAATTTTGTTAAAGCTGGGAGTAAACTATGTCTAAACCCCCCAAAAAAAAGTGTGTTTTTGTGCGTAGTACTGTATGATTTGGGATCTAAGCCGGTCTGTTATGCACCCAGGAATTCAGTGATGAAGCTGTCGATGCTGGAAGGGAGTGTATTTTGAAGGCATTATGCGTGTACCTGAACGAGGACCCTGACATCTTGATAAAAGAGCATGTGGTGAGTACAATAATATTACCAGATGTTGGCTTTGATTAATACTATACAATAGTTACATATATAGGAAACATGTTTTAGATATTTAAAGCTTTATGTAGCAGCACGTGTTAGTAGCTATGACAAACTAGACCACGCATTTCTTCATCGCTCTGTATTCATTTTTGCATGGAAAGCATGGAAGCATCTACAAGATGAGCTATAAAACAAAACACAAATGATAAAGGCATTAATTGACTCTTGTCCTTCTATAGTTCTGTGTGTGGTGCACATGGTGTGTGCTGGGCACCAGGCATCAAGGGGGTTGCCTGGCCTGCCAAACTACATGCTTTTTCAAAGATTCTTCAAAGTCATGTAGTCTGGGTGCGAGCGTGATCTTAGCAATTTCCCGGTGGGCGTGATTGACAGACGAGACCAACCAATTAGAGAAACGCTGGATATGACGCAGAAATAAGCGGCACAAAGATTTTTCAAAAACTTAATTTTTCATTTGATTTAAAACGGACGAAAGAGCAAAAAAAAGCAATATATCAGTTGCCATGCCGCCATCTTTAATGTTTTGGAAGAGTGTGGTGACATCTTCGTCTCTCGGTCCGTGATTTGACTAATATGGGTAAAATCGGGAAATGATTGGCAGTAAAAGGAGAAGCATCTGTTTGGCCAGGCAACAAGGGGGGAGCCGTAGAACTGTGTTATGAATACATACAATGCAATTATAATTGAAATTCACATTAAATATTTTAATGAGTATACCGAATTATAGAATGTGATCAAGGGTATTGGCGTAACAGCCGAAAAATCTTAACCAGACAATGTATTAATTTAGGACCTTCTCTGTTACTATGTTCGAATTGTTTGGCTGAAATACTGGGAATACTGTTCATGTTCTGTTAAAACCTGACCAATTCGGCTCCAAAGTTTTGGGGGAATGTGCAATCATAAATGTGCGGCAGCAGTTAAGAGTGGGGCAGGGCTAGGAAAAAACGGACAAGAACCTCAAAAGAGACGGGCAGCGGGCTGGAACCGTACATTCAAGGCCATTTGCACACATTATCAGACCTTATTACTACACTCAACAAAAATTTAAACATAACAGTTTTGTTTTTGCTCTCATTCTTCATTGGGTCATCTCCCTGTCTTTGAGCAGTTGGGAGAGGCAAACAAGCAGGTTTTGGTAAATCTATCTGCTCAAATAAATATTCACTCGATACAACTAGTATTTTTTAAGTAAAGTGTGCTCAATTATTACCCAAAATGATATATGCAAATTTACAAAAGCTACACACTGAGCTTCTACAATGTCATTTATTGAACTAATAATTTTGGAAATATTTAAGAATCCAGTAGTTTTTCTTGTTTTCCAGATTGTATTCTTTATTTGTATTCCATGTCCTTGTATATTGTCATTTGGTACAGGTATTACTACAGTATATACCACATTATACATCGTAGCTATTGTTCCTATCGACAGACCTTAATGTTAGTTTTTTTTCCCTACCTGACGGTTTCGGCTACAACTGTGGCATCACGTGACAACCTCTGAGGAAGGCCACAGTTGTAGCCGAAACCGTCAGGTAGGAAAAAAAACTAACATTAAGGTCTGTCGATAGGAACAATAGCTACAATATTAATTTGAAGACCTAATGAACCTAATCGGACCACATTATACATCTTTTTTATAGACGTTGTGAAGAGTGTATCCTGGTTAATGTATTAACTTTTTGTTACTTTGCAGGGAAACAATGAAGCAGACTTTGAGGACTACACAGAAAACACTACAGTGGGAATCTTCACTGCCAAACAACATGCAGCCCAGTCAAAACCAGATGACATTGGAATAATCCTGGAAGGCCAAATAGTCATCCAAGAACTGGACAATGTTCCGTTGGCTTATGCCCTCCTCTTTGGACTGCTGTATGCCTTAAACATGGACTACCCTCCACAACAGAGGTATTTCTTTGAAGTGGTCCAAAAGGTGATTATGGAGCTTGATGGGGGCACTCTTTCCAGGAAAGCTCAAGTCCTGAAAAATCGGCTCCTTGAATAGGGGTTTAGGAGGTTCACCGTTTCAACTGGATTTTAGGCCTCTTCAGTGCTTGTTAGAGAAGAAAGTTATTGGTCTTTGTAATTGTGGCGTTTCTCGTAACTGTTCAAGAAAACAAGATGAGCTTGCTGATCGCTTTTATCACATTTGCGACTTTTTTTTTGTGAATGGAAGTTATGCCATTGGTTAAATTTATTTAAATAGTTAGTTAATGAACAATTGTGGTTTATGCTAGGCGTTCAAACACTTGGCATAATGTCTTAAAGGAGACATGCAAAACAAAGTTTTTAGCGGTTTTATCAATGTTTAAAATGTCAGTGCCAAATTTGTACCTGGAGAACTGTTTTACTAAATGCAAGTACAAGTATGTTTACTTTAATTGTTTCAGTTACTGCTGAATCTGTAGTTCTTGGATAATGCATATAACTTTCTAAGCAGTTAAGTGAATACAATAGGATGGAATGGAGTTTTCTTTCCCAGTTCTTCCTGTAAAGGCAAAATCCAAATCCTGACCAGTCTTGTGGGTAAAATGTCTGCTCCCTTGATATTTTAGATGTCATAATGTGAAGTTTCAACGCTGAAGCCCCCATAAGTGTTTTTCAGCCTCAAGTGTGTGCATTTTAAGTTGAAATGTGAAGAACATTTAAAAAAAAATGTTTTTTTTCGTTTAGTATATTGAAATATTCCATTGTTTTATTCTGAAATTTCCACTTATGATCCATGTTCACAAATGGTTGCACATTTGTCTTCATTAAATCGGTTTGTTATCATTTATGAACAAGCACTATTTTGATTTATAGGTCAAAACTCATAACGTTTGTAGTGTGAAGTAGTTTATTTTAGACTCATTATGTATATAAAATGTTAAACTACTACATTTGGTAGTAGTTTAGCGGCACGGTGGCTGAGTGGATAGCACTCTCGCCTCTCAGCAAGAAGGTCCTGGGTTCGAATCCCGGTCGGACCAGGGCCTTTCTGAGTGGAGTTTGCATGTTCTCCCCGTGTCTGCGTAGGTTTCCTCCGGGTGCTCCGGTTTCCCCTACCACTAAAAATATGTACAATAGTTCTGGCATGTGCCTCCTGTACTGGCACCCCCACTCCCAAAAATCGCAATTGTAAACCGCTTTGAGACTCCAATGTGCAGTGAAAAGGCGGTATATAAATAAAGATTACTTACTACTACTACTACTTAAACCAAATGATGTAATAAATATGTAATACGTCAATATATGATGCTAACGTAACAAAAATACAAATAATGAATACAAATGCTTTATGCATGGGTAAAATGCGAAAGTGAAACACGTTTTATTTTAAAGTGGATAACTGGATTTTTTTACGCTCAAATAGGATGAATTTAAAAAGAAGGAAAATCATGATTTTATTTGAAGTGAAGATGAAATTATCACGCTCAAAGATTATGTATTTATTATGAAGCTGAAACCTAATTTTATTTGTAACTAAAAAGCTGAAATTTTCATTCTCAAATAGTATGAATGTATCTGGAGGATATTACGTTAACACATTTTAAAACCACAACAAGACATTATTGCGCGCAACCCACTGTCGGTAATTTTTTTACGCTTTCTCAGCGACCTTTTTCTTTCAGTGTACCCATGATGGCAATTTCTGTTTTTGGACTGTCTGATTCTATGATTTCTGCTTGTTATTTGTTGCTTGATAACAACTGTTGTGTTTTAGGGCTTTACAAAAATTAATAGATGTGAATTGAAACTTGCCTTTTTTGTCTGTACATTAAAATCACACTGCTCCTGGAGTGGAACTTTTGACTTCAGACTTCATCCTGCATTATAACAAGAATGTGAATAGAGAATTAATAGACTATAAATGAAGTAAGGCAAAGCTCTCGATGCTGGAGCACAGAGCGAATACTATAGAGGCAAGTTAAAGCGTGCGGGAGAGGGAGACCTCGATTGCCAAGGCTGTTGTGCCTCTGATGCCTCCAATGTGGTAGTGTAGCCTCTGCAATGCACCAAAACCAAGGGGAGAGAGGCTGTTTAAGCACACGGAGAGAAGACAGGGAGAGGGAGAGGGGGGGAGCCTAGTCAAAAATACAAGGGGCAACAGCAATGGCACTAATATCTTTGAGAATGAAGACATGAAAGAGTTTGAACATGCAGCAAGAAGCAACAATCTTGGAGAGATTGTTGCTGCATGCGACTGAGAGAAGCAGTGGCGGTGGGAACAAACCTTCATACAGGCCTTACATGTGTGGATGTTAATCATGACCTATATACTCGATTACAAAGTATAAATTGTTTTGGCCAGCAGCTAAAAGTAAAAGTGGGACATAGTTTTTTTTTTGCGTCTACATGTTCACAAATGTGCCTGAGGTAAGGAACGATACATTTAAGAAGAGCAGAGGACACCTTATCAAATTGAACCCAATAAAGTCCAGGCTATAAGGAAAGAGATTCATAATAGTGTGACTGAAGAAGAAGAGAGTGAGTTAAAAATACATTGGAATGATTAAAGTTGTCATTACTGTGAATTATATTTAACATATCAATGTAACAGACAATTACACTTGTGCCTGTAGATTTGTTAATAAAAGCAGAACATATTTGTATGGACTTAAACATAAACTTCCTCCCACTCCTTTTCGAGTCTGAATGATGTTCAGAAATAAATAAACACTCAACTCAACGACTTTATTCATGTGTATGGACATTGGTCATCTGCCCCAATGGCTCTATGTGTTTATTATCATTGTACTTCTTGTGTTTCAACTGTTTGATTCTCTGATCTGTGTTGGCGAATCATAGGTTCTCCAAGATAACTACTGTTGAGATGCTGCTGTACAAAAAATAAGTGAAATTAATTAAAAATGAAAATATCACTGTGTTGTGTCTGTCTGTATCTGGCTTACTGTGCCTTTTTTGTTATTGATTAAAGACTGTGTGATTTTTGCTGGACATTTTTTGGTCACTACAAAACGTTGTCAGGCCTTGATATATCAAATAAAATAAAAACTAAGAAAAAATATAGTGGCCTGTAGGCAGCAAGATTGACAACCCAATTTTATAATATAAAACGTTTACCTTGGAAGATGTAGCAGTGAGGATTTGGCATCCCGTACATCACTACTCTTGTTTTTGTTTGGCATTCAGATCGTCACAGTTTCAAACAAAGCACACCTCTTTGACAGCGCAAACAGAATGTTAAATCTGCTCAGCATACACCATTAGCGATGACAGCCAGCCAAACAACCATTCACACTGCTGATTCTGGCCATATTTTTTTAAACGAGACATGTGAGACAACAGTGGCTGAGAGAACACAGCAGAGGGGGGAAAAAAGATGTGTAAAGAATGGAGAGGATCCGAAAAGGTGCCGTGTGTGGAAATCACACTAAGGGGATGATGGAGAGCAGACATTAGCAACAAATCAGGCCCACGTGCGATAGAGATGGATGGAGCCTGGAGCAGAGATATCTGCAGTGTACCTGCCCACACACTCTCAGCCTGAAACTAAAGCTTGGAACGATGTGATGTGGCTCTTGCACCTGAACCGAAGGCCACGAGGAAGTACAAACGCCATCAGAAGGATGAGTGTAAAATGTCAGGGCATAATGATTTATTCTGGAATTCTAATTTTGTATAATTTCACAAAGCATAGTTCATATAGAACGCAACCCAAAGTTCTACACATTGACAACATTTAAAACATGTATATATACTGTATAAAACAACACCTGATGGTCTGATTGCGAGTGTTTGTAATTGCTTTGATAGCAATTTTATTTACAATTACAGTTACAAGTTTGAGTAATAATATGAGACGCCTTTCTAAGCATCTTCAGCTCTTAAGTGTGTGAGGCTTCTCCGCGAGACACTCAGGAAAAGGACCAAAAGTTGTCCCAACTCTTTGATAATAACTCCACAGGATTGATCAGTATCCCACTTAGATGCTGATCACTCCAAGTGACTTGTGGTTGAGGCTTTAGACATAAGTAAAAATCAAAACAACAGATTATGTTAGAATTTTGTTTTGCAGAATTCTATAATTTTCAAACAAAAATTGTTCTCGTAATGTTTAGTTAATACTTCCTTCATTCAGAACATTTATTTATCAAGTTAGAGTCAACACCTATATCTCTGTCACTACTGTTCTATGGTAATTGGGATGGAGTGTGGAGCGCAGGGGCAGCAACCTGTGGGCCGCGTACTACTGCACCACTACAGTATGTCCCTATAATCCCTCATTTTTCTGCTGAATGCTTCATTTCGCTGCAGAAATTCTTAAATATACTTAAACACTCACAACATTGTACATCTTTATCCAAATGAACACATATGCAGAGCCATGATCAAAACTGTCTTTTATACACAGACTAATGTTTTAGTGTGGAGGAAACACAGGGGTACTGGGGACTGAAGGTCTGCTGTAGTCCTGAATACCAGCCCAGCCCCATGGGGATCTATGACCTGCGTGTTTGGCCCGCTGCTCTCTGCTTCTGTCGCCTCAGTGGATAAACTGCTCCAAATCTACACAAATAAACAAAATAGTGTGTGTGCTGCGTGCAGAGTAATTGCCAGGTCTAGTTAAAAAATTGTGTCCGTGACAAAACAACACTACCTATGAAGCACCACCAGAAATGAAACACAAAGTCCTTTACAGTTTGGTTAAAAACAATCTCACATGTCCATGACCCCTCCACCCGACCTCCCCACAGACCCACCCCAAACCACATATCATAATAAACAATACACACATGGGAAATAGAGCTGGGTACAGATGTAACCAGCTGAAGAGGCGTCATCCAGGGAGCAGAGACTTGCCCATGGACTATTCAAACCACTTTCCCCTCACCTGCACAAGGACTATTTCACTACCCTTTCACCTGCACATGGACTGTTCCAACCACTCCCCTTTAACCTGCACATGGACTGTTCCAACCACTCCCCTATCACCTGCACATGGCCAGTTCCATTCACTTCCCCTCTGACCTGCACATGGACTATTCCAACCACTTCCCAATCACCTGCACATGGACTATTCCAACCACTTCCCCCTCACCTGAACATGGACTATTCCAACCACCCCTCACAAATGCAGCTCGCGGAAATTCAATTTGGAAGACGTCAGCCAAAGCCACCCCTTCCAGGCCGGCCTCGCAGCCCCAGCCTATCACACAGCAAACGCCCTCTTCCAATCAATCCGTGCCGGCCAGGCCAGCCGCTTAAAAGCGGAGAAACTCCCACTTCACGGCCTTCTCGAAGCCTTGCAAAGAGTCGTTCTGGAGGAACCGCTTTCGTCTACTCACGCTTACTCGTACGTGTCCCTGCTGTCCTCTGTCTTGCTGCGTGTGGTCTGCTCCTCCTCCGCGTCGCTGCACCTGCTGCGGGTCTCGTGCTGTGGTCCGTGGGTCTTTGCCGCTCTCCTCCTTTGCGGGCTCTTTCTGCGGGTTCGCCGCTGCTCGTCTCGTCGCGGCCTGCTGCTGCATACGGCCGGTCTGGCCCGGTGCGGTGGGAGCTGTGCGCATCCCTGCCTCCTCGTGCCGATGCGGCGTGGTCCCGTTGTGTTGTCCCTTGTCTTCTGCCGTTGTGGGTAAGTATGAGATCTGCGGACGGTTTATTCCCCTCGCATTGTACTGCAGGCTCAGTTGGCCCCGCGCTTTGTGCTGCAGGCTCAGTTGGCCCCGTGCATTGGTGGGCAAGCTTCAGTTTAAAGCCCTCGCATTGGTCTGCAGGCTCTCTTTAACCAAGCTCCGTTTAAATCCCTCTCGGACTGCGGCTCTAAGTTTAAATCCTTCACTCTGACTGCAAACTCTGTTTAATCCCTCACATTGGACTGCAAGCTCTCAGTTTTAATCCCTCACATTGGACTGCATGCTCTCAGTTTTAATCCCTCACTTTGGCCTACGGGCTCTCTTTAAATCCCTCTCTGGACTACGAGTTCTGTTTAAATCCCTCTCTTTGGACTGCAAGCTCTGTTTAAATCCCTCTTGGACTGCGGCTCCCAAATTGAATCCCTCACATTGGACTGCGAGCTCTCAGTTTAATCCCTCACGGAACTGCTTATATCTGGAACTGCTTATATCTGGAACTGTTATATATCTGCTTATATCTGGAACTGTTATACCATATATGGAACTGCTTATATCTGTATCAGTTTGATTTTATGGATTGAGTTTGTTTATTGGTTTGGAGCTTAGGCCCCGGCTGTGGCCGTGCTCTGAAGAGATCTGCGCCTGGGTGCAGATCATGATCCCCCGGGGCCTAGACACTGGTGGTGGCAACAAGGCAAGGTGAGAGTGAAGAAATCCTGAGGCGGAGGTGGGGAGGAGGTGGTTGCAGCTTGAAGTCCGTTTGGTGAGCTGTGCTCTGCTTTGCTCTTAAACGCTGGCTTGATTGACACGGCTGCGGGGAGTTGATTAAGACAGGCTGAGTAAGGCGTGGTCAAGCTTGGTGGGATAACGTAGGTAGTCTACCATACTGAACCTCCGCTTAAGCTCCATTTCAACCTGGAGAGACTACAAGAGACGAGATGCGTTTAAGAGTTGTTTATTTTATGGATTGAGTTTGTTTATTGGTTTGGAGCTTAGGCCCCGGCTGTGGCCGTGCTCTGAAGAGATCTGCGCCTGGGTGCAGATCATGATCCCCAAAGAGAGAGCTTGGCTAGCGATGCGTTTGCCATGACTTGGTTGCTGCGTTTATGGAAGGCGCATGGTGTGAGTGAATGTTTCCGTGCGCGAGCTCGGCTCTAGCGCTAGGCGTTGGCACGCGCACGAGCTCGGCTCAAGTGCGCGGCGTAATGTCCGTGCGCGAGCTTGGCTCTAGCGCTAGGCGTTGGCACGCGCACGAGCTCGGCTTGAGTGCGCGGCGTAATGTCCGTGCGCGAGCTCGGCTCTAGCGCTAGGCGTTGGCACGCGCACGAGCTCGGCTCGAGTGCGCGGCGTAATGTCCGTGCGCGAGCTCGGCTCTAGCGCTAGGCGTTGGCACGCGCACGAGCTCGGCTCGAGTGCGCGGCGTAATGTCCGTGCGCGAGCTCGGCTCTAGCGCTAGGCGTTGGCACGCGCACGAGCTCGGCTCGAGTGCGCGGCGTAATGTCCGTGCGCGAGCTCGGCTCTAGCGCTAGGCGTTGGCACGCGCACAAGCTCGGCTCGAGTGCGCGGCATGCTGGAATGAGGAGTTGCCACCACCAGGAGATGCATACGTACTTATATGAGAGGAGGCGCTGGGCTGCCAGAACGGATGAATGTGGTAGAGAACCGGGGACCGAGCTCCTGGAGAGATGATTGAGGGAGTCCCAGGGCAGCAGCCCAAGTGGCTGCTCCTATCCGGAAGGAGTGGCGGGTGTAGAGAAAGGAAGAGAGGTTACATGCAGGGAGCAGAGGTTTTGAATTTGTTCAGACCAGGGGGTCGTCGAGGGATTGTTTAAGGAGTAATTATAGTCTATGAATGTTGATAAAATGTCCATAGATGTTGTAGCATGTTAAAGTATCCTGGATCATCACCACGGGCCTTCTAGTTGGACACTAACTGTCCAGACCCTCCTGCATGGCAAGGAAAACTCAAAAAACCCTGTGGGGAAAAAAGTGAGAAACCTTCGGAAGACCCTACATTGAGAGAGGGAATCCACTCCACGGACAGACAGGCTAGTCGTCCAGGACCTAAACTACAGAACAAGGACCATTGCCAATACTCCTTTAAGGATCTTCTTATGAGGGTGGAGCAGTGTGACTCGAAGTGGATTTTAGAGAATGTATTTAATGCCGATGTAGATGAGGCAGTGACGGCAGTACCCGCGATGCTGATGTCCAGAGACTGAGAGTGTGCAGTGAGAGGGAAAGGAGAATGCTGAATGAAGGATGAACTGCTGGTGTTTAGAGCGCTGATATTCGAACATGATTCCACTTGGGGAGACTAGAAGGTGAAAATGAGATTCATGAAGTACACTTATCCAGGAAGATTGATGTTCGATAGGAGATCTCTGGACCCCCAAAAACCAACGCACAAGGGCCCGGTCAGAATGAGGGCCAGGGTGCGTCAGGTAAGGCGAAGCGTGAGACAGGCCCGGCGGCAGGAGCCGCACCAGGAGACCAGGAGAGAATATGCCTGGGGAACATGAGAAGGAGCACCGCCTACAGCCACTCAGAGTGCACGCAAACCGTGGCGGGCAGTGCTGCACCCAAAAGCCAATGAGTGCGGCCTGGGGAAGATAGCCGGCCAGGTTTGAAGGCCACGCCGAACAGTACTCATGCAGTCTTAGCAGGCCAGCGTTGCAGCAGGCCACCGTCGCGGCGTTGTAGCAGAGTTTTGGTGCGGCATTGCGGCATCGCGTTCCTGCGAAGCTGAAAAGAGAAACCTCGAACCACTATCACTCGAGTGAAAAGGACCAACGGGCAGTGTCAGACTGCGGGGAGTTGATTAAGACAGGCTGAGTAAGGCGTGGTCAAGCTTGGTGGGATAACGTAGGTAGTCTACCATACTGAACCTCCGCTTAAGCTCCATAACTGCTTATATATGGAACTGCTTACATATGGAACTGCTTATATATGGAACTGCTATATATGGAACTGCTTATATATGGAACTGCTCATATATGGAACTGCTCATATTGGAACTGCTTATACCTGGAACTGCTTATATGGTACTGCTTATACCTGGAACTGCTTATACAGTATATGGAACTGCATATATTGGTACTGCTTATATCTGGAACTGCTTATATATAACAAAAACAAAACAAAAAAGTCAGTTAATCCCTCACTTGGACCGTAAACTCTGTTTAAATCCCTCACACTGGACTGCAGCTCTCGGTTTAATCCCTCACTTGGACTACAAGCTCTCAGTTATAAATCCCTCTTTTAGGACTGCGGGCAATGTTTGAATCCCTCACACTGGACTGCAAGCTCTCAGTATTAATCCCTCACTTGGACTACAGGTCGTTTAACTCCCTCACACCGGACTGCAGGCTCTCAGTTAAACGCCTCACTTGGACTGCGGGCTCAGTTTTAATCCCTCCCTTTGGACTGCAAGCTCTGTTTAAATCCCTCACATTGGACTGCAAGCTCTGTTTAGGTCCCTCGGCGTCTCGTGTCCCGCAACCTCTTCCCGGCTCTCCGTGGGCCCCAAGTCGTCACGCGGCTCGGGCGCGGGAGGTGTCCGTGGGCTACGTCATTGGCCCCTTCTCTTCGTCTCGCTCTAACCCGATGGGCATCGCCACCCGCAAGCACTCCAGGAAGAAGCGTCTCATATTTGTCCTCTCCTGTCCCCGCTCCGGGCCCGCCCCGAGCATCAACAGCCCCTTGCCTCCAGCGCCCTTCTCCCTGCAGTCCGCTACCTCGCGGTCAGGCTGATAAAGATTTTCGGCCCCGGCTCCTGGCTCTCCAAGGCCGACATCCCGGACGCGTTCGAGCTGCTGCCCATCCATCCCGACCACTGCCGCTGTTCAGGGGTCAAGTGGCGTCAGAGTTCTTCTTCGCAGTGCGCCTCACCTTTGACTGCCGGAGTAGTCCCTCTCGTTCAACAATCTCTCGGAGGCGCCGTGTCGGTTTCTGCTTAATTACGCGCGGCACCCCTCTGTCCTGCATCTCCCCGATGATTCCCTCGTAGTCAACCCACCCTCAGACTGCTCCGGGGGCTCTCTCCGCAAGCTCAAGCTCGCCTTCTCTGCCCTTGGATTCCTTCACTCCGAGAAGACCACAGGCCCCGCCACCGCTCTGGAGTTTCTCGGCATCCGCTTCGACACACGCGCCATGGAGGCCTCCCTCCCGCCGGACAAGCTTGGGCGCACCCGCGCTTTCTCCCTGTCTGCCTTGTCCTTCCCGTCACTTTCGAGGCGTCATTGCTCTCCCTCCTCGGGCATCTTAATTATGCCATCCGTGTCATTCCCCAAGGTCGTTCTTTTATTTCCAGACTCCTCTCCCTCGCTGGCTCCGTCTCCTCCCTCAATGACGCTGTCTGCCCGGAGGCGGGGTGCCGCTCCGACCTGGCGTTCTGGTCCCGTCTGCTGAGCCGCTGGGATGGTGTATCTTTTTTTTTACAGTGACGTCATCCTGTCCTCAGATGCCCTGCGGTTCTTCGGGTTTTGGGGGTTTTCCAGGACCAGTGGTTCGCCGGGCCCCGACCCGACGCTTTCCCTCAAAGCATTCCAAACGCAAAGGCGCTTGCAACATAGTCATAGCTCGTTCTGACACTTCTCCCTGTCCCTACAGATCCATGATGCATTACACTCGCCTCCGCTCTCGGAAAGGAGATCTCAACGGACCGCTATTCCTCACTCCCGATAACCTCCCCATGACATCAAACTGGTTCAGAGCCCAAATCAAGTCTGTACTGCTGCTTTGTAACTTGTCCCCTCATCTCTACACTGCTCACTCTTTTCGGATAGGCGCTGCCACGCGCGCCGCTTCCCTGGGTCTCCCCATTCTGCCCTCAGCAGCTGGGGCGCTGGTCATCATCGGCCCTCTCCTCATACATCAGGCCTGACACTCCGACTATTCTGGCAGCCCAGCGTCTCTTGGCATCTCCATAAAACACTCGCAAACTTCCTGGTGGCGGCAGCAGGTGAGCATATATATAGTATATAGCGGTCACAGTATATAGCGGTCACAGTATATAGCGGTCACAGTATATAGCGGTCACAGTATATAGCGATAGCGGTCACAGTATATAGCGATAGCGGTCACAGTATATAGCGGTCACAGTATATAGCGGTCACAGTATATAGCGGTCACAGTATATAGCGGTCACAGTATATAGCCTTGCTGACTGAACGCCGCACCGGGGCCTAGGGCGCCAAACTACCTCTCAATAAAATACTTCAAAGGCATTCTTGTTTCCTCGTCTCTCCAGATTGAAATGTGGAGAAGTTCTTGTTGCATCATATCAGACTTTCTTAATGATGTGAGGAAGATATTTAGGTTGTATTTTTTGTGTGTTAAACTGAGTAATTTTCAGTAAATATCTGTCGGGAAAGAGACACCGAACAAATCAATCTCAGACACTGTCTGGATCTGAGAATGGAAATGCCCCTAGTAGAGGGAAATCTTTCAGCAGTGCTCTCTGCTGTTGAGTCACAGAGGTCTGCCCTGTGGCCTGCCTGCACATGAGCAGGATTTTGTCACTTTGTATAAATTTTTATCCTGACCCTTCAAACTCTATCATATACTCTAGATGAACACTCCTCCCCCTCCTACAATCTCTTTTCAATGCGTTTGCATACGTTACATAACCAAGAGGAATCGCTGAGCTGCAGGGACTTTCTTCCATCTTACTTTTATTGTGACTTCACATGTCATACAAACAGCATTCCAAAGTATTAGTGGTGGGGGGAAAAAAAACAATTCTGTTCAGTATCGTGATACTTTGTCCAGATAATTAAATTGATACAGTAGAGCAGAGTATAGTAGTCCAAATCATAATACGTTGAGATTGAGAATGCCAATATTATTGAATTGTGGCCGAAATATTGCAATACTATCAAATAGTAAAATGTTTGCCAATTGCCACCGCTACAAATAAAATGATTATAAAAAGTAAAAAAAAAAATTGCAACATTTTTAAAAGACTGGGATCCCCTTAAGGCTCAGAATTAAAAGTGATGCAGTAGATGTAGATGCCTGACTAATAGAGCTTTACTTACTAAATTACATCAGTCATTGCTGCTGTTCTGTAATGATGACAGTTTATACCTGAAATTAAGCCTACACTTTCTATCTGAATCCAATAGAAAACTTATGAGACGTCTGAGTCTCTGTGTGGAAACCCCAGACCCTCACTGATCTCATCTGACTACTTACTCAATCAATCAAGGTGTTTATTTCAGAAACCTGTAAAACATAATTTTATTGAACTAAATAACAGCCACATTTAGCGTCACACTAAATGTTTGAGATAAAGAAATCACCTTGTTGCTGCATGTTTTGACTAAAATGCTCTACTTTCATGATTTTTTATATATTTTTCATTGTTCAAAAATACATGAGGGTATTGAGAGATTAAGATACAGTTTTAGCAGAAAATATGAGGTAATGAATGCTAGGATCAAGTAGTAATCACTTTTGTGGTGTTGTGTCATTTATGCCACATTATAAAATGTTAAAGTAAAGTTATTAATATGTAATTCAAATTGTGGTTGAAAAGTCAGTTACAATCCTACATGGAATGTGCTTCAGAAATAAGGTTGGAAGTCGAAAAGCCATGACTGCCCTCTTGAGTCCTTTCCACTGCACTGCAGACAAGGCCTCAGTTTGTCTGAGTGAACACTTTACAGTCTATGGCTGAAAGAGCAGAGAAATGGTTCATAACAGAACAGTGCGCTTTATAATAAATGTACAAGGTTATCCTGAAGCTGCTGGAGAAATATTGATTAAAACTGCAGTGATGCTTCCCCTTTGACAGAAAGCGGAGCAGCAGGTTGAGGGATGGCAGAGAAGCAATGGCATTTAATGACGAGGACAATTACAAATCAATATGGCTCCCGAAAGTAGAATACAGCTACTAATGACATTACAGGGAGGAAAGAGCGAAGTGAGAGAATGTATGGAAATGTTATGTCTTTACTGGGGCTGCATTGATGTAAGATGTCCTATGTGGCGGTCAAAGAATTGGATGAAAAATACAGTTCTTCTGAAGAGGTCGCCTTCTCGGAGAGGCTAAGGTACAGCGACATGTGTGCGACGCTCAGTGAAAGAGAGAGGACACAAGGCTTTCCTGGGCGTTTTGAGTCTGCTTCCATCAGGGTGTAGTTACAGGTCCCTCCCATTCAAAACAAAAAGGGGGATATCCAGCTTCCTCCCCACCTCAATCTGTTTTTTAAACAGCTCATTTCCACAAAAAAAAGAAAAAAAATGTAAGACATGGAAGTCGAGCATCAGCATCTGGAAAGTGGACCACTTCTCCTGACAGGAGGCCCGAGTGGCAGTGTCCGAGTGGACGGGGCAAACACAGAGGACAAATCCCCACAGCTGGTGAAAGCCAGACCCCGTCAGAACACTGAAGCAGTCCAGGACAGGGCCTGGTTAGTACTGTGATGGGAGACCTCTGGCAACACCAGGTGCCACAGTGGGGCGCCTGCGGCTGTAAAGTGACAAACTGTGGTTGTGTCCTAAGGCAAGACACTTCACCCACATTAGAATTAGTCTGGTGTACGTGTGTGTAAATGGTTGGTGGTGGTGGTGGAAGGGGCCGATGGCACACACTGGTTGCCTCGCTTCTGTCAACGTGCCCCAGGGCAGCTGTCAGGAGGTTTCGTATCGGCTCAACATCAGATGTGTCACCATGACAACAATCAAACGAGATAGAATAAAGAGTGGTACTGTCTTAAAAAGAAGTGTCCCAAGACGACGATTCATAGAGGTAATGATATATAGTATATTTAGTCCAGCATTCAATGAAGCTTGAGATTTAGGGTTCGAACATGTTGCATAGTGATCACTTACAAACAACAAAACATATGTAAACCAATAATATAAACCAGTTGCCAAAGAAAATATAACATAATGTACAATCAAACAGTGCGATGAAAAAGTCTGAGAAGGTGTTATTTGATTACAAAGCATTAATAATCAAAAAGTGAATAGGAAGCATAGAGGTGTGAGATTTCATAACACTTTTAAGCAACTTTTGTTAAAGTTAAACTCATCATTCTATCAATGTGCAGAAGCCTGTACTTTACCCTTGTTTTGTCTATCTGAAGGCCAAGCTACATGGCACTGTGGAAGCTGCTGATTTGAGGTCTCCATGCCTCCGCTCTGTATAATACACTTGCATTCTGTTGTATCTGTGTTCATGTTGTTTGTGCTGTCTCTACCATTGACAATAAAACATGTCTTCTGTCTGAATTTAAGACACAATCCCAGACTATGTCATCTTCTTCAGAGGTAATGGACTTTTAGATCCAGCAGAAAAAACAATGAATGAACGTCTACATACCCATTACCACCATTAATTTCCTGTTGCAAAAATTACTGGTTATGTTTAAAATTACACGTCAGCTGCCTGTGATGTATCAACCAGCATCTGATTCAGTCTAATCTGGTATTTAAATGTCAGAGTCTCTAACAAGGAAAGTCTATCATCGAAAAATGAAAAAACAAAAGACAAATAAACATATAAGACAGCATTAGGCCTCTAGGCTGGATCTATTATACAAATCCTTTAGTCGAAAAGAACTGAGAGCATCTGCATAGGGCGACAGCAGGCCACATCTGTGTGACGCCTTTAAGAAGCTAAGCTCCTATATAGGCTAAAGCAGAATAAAAAATAGATGAGTTGTAGCACTAGCAGCAATCTTAATCCCAATGAAAGACTGTGCACCATTAGTAACAAACATAACGGATGTTTTGTGTCTTTTTTTCAACCACTTGTAACGCGATCTTCCTCATATGAGAGAATGTGTTTGAATGCAATAACAAAGCATCTGCCCAGACCATGCTCCCTGCGCCTGCTCAGGATTCCAGTCACACACATCTGTCCATGCAGACTCTTCTTACAGCTAGCTTTAGCCTAGTGCTAACCAACAGCGCATTCACCGGTGACAGACTGATGTACCTTTGAGCACCACGACCACCGCGGCTGGCTCTCCCGGCTCTCTCGGCTCAGTGGGGCTGGAAGCAGGCGGCTCGTCTCCTTCAAACAGCTGGTTCACCTCTCCCTGCTCCTGGTCCTGCTCCTGGTCCAGGCTGTCGGAGGAGAGCGGTGCGCCCTGGCTCTTGGACACAGTGAACCTCTGGCTGCTCATGGTGAGGCGGTTCTGCTGGTCACCTGTGGCCTGTGCAGTGTGCGCTGGTCCCGGACCGGTCCCCCACAGCCTCGTGGGAACTTGTCACGGCTTCAGTGTCAGTGTCTCTGTGTCTATGTGTCTCTGTGCAGGACCAGCACCATAGACCGCACGTCTCTGTCTGTCAGTGATGAGAGCGCACTGCCTCAGACCGGAGCGTCTCATCAACCGGTGTCTGGCGCAGCTGGCCCCTGGGTCCTAGCGCCGAAGCAAGTCTTCGAGACCACCGAGATCACCGGTATAACCTAGTCCTAGACCACCCAGACCACCGAGACCTTGGAACAAGTCCCAACCGCGGAGCTATTGAGACTGTGAAGAGAACACAGCAGTTGTGTGGCACAGCTGTGGAAGGAACAATCAAACTGCTGTAGTCAGAAATTTAATTTTAGAAATAAGAGAGTCGACAAGAAATACTAAAAAATGATAGTAATTGTATAAGATAGAAACTAATGACAAAAATGACATATGTTAAGATATCATTTTTGGATTATTATGGTTTACAGCTTGTAAAAACCTAGTTTTTACGAAAACCTAAATCGATCTAAATCACATCCTGGTCTGGAGCATCGAAATCAAAGAGAGGATTGACAATCACTATAGCGTCCCAGAATGGTCGTGGTTAACCCAGACCATTTGAACTGGCGATTTGTTTTGTTTTTTTCAGTAAACGAGAGTGGTAATCAGATTATTATTATTGTTATTATCATTATCATTATTATTATTATAAACTATTAACTGTGGTTAAAGTGAAGCTAATCTAACAGAAGAGTCTGGAACATGGTACCAGACTAAACACTGTTTTTAATGAAAAATAAATGTTTAGATGGGAACTCTTCTTTCATCCTGGTCAAATCAGAATTATACAACACATCCCATGTTTTGTTTTTGCTAGTAATCAATTCAAATCCATTTATTTTTGTACATCCCTAAAGCCCAACAGTAGTTGTTTTAATCCAGAGGAACTAAAGGCAATTTTTTTCTGTCACTTTAGTGGACTGATGTTATATTTGCAGTTGTCATTACCTTATCATTTTGTGAAGAGTGTCATAAACAGTGTTGGGCAAGGTACTTCATAAACATTAGTCTAAGATGTGTGTCTTATCCTTATTTCAAAGTAGTGTGTTACTACAATATTACTGTCTAAAGCATTATACTACTACAGCATTACTTTGAAGTTACTTTCACTAAATAAATATATATTTATACAAAGCCTTGGAGCTACTACACCCACCAAAACTGGGAAAAATATCTTTGTCGATTTTTAGTAAATTTTTCCAATTTCATTTTCGTTACTGTGAAGGGGAAAACCATATTTTCCCCAAATTTTTGCCTGTAGTAGCTAGCTATCATTGAATGGGAGCTACTACACCCATCAAATCTGGGAAAAAAGTCTTTGTTGATTTTTAGTAAATTTTCACAATTTCATTCTCGTTACTGTGAAGGGGAAAACAATATTTTTCCCAAATTCTTGCCTGTAGTGGCTAGCTATTGCTCAAATGGAGCTACTACACCCACCAAAACTGGGAAAAATATCTTTGCCGATTTTTAGTAAATTTTTCCAATTTCATTTTCGTTACTGTGAAGGGGAAAACAATATTTTTCCCAAATTCTTGCCTGTAGTAGCTAGCTATCATTGAATGGCAGCTACTACACCCATCAAATTTGGGAAAAATATCTTTGTCGATTTTTAGTGAATTTTTCCAATTTCATTTTTGTTACTGTGAAGGGGAAAACAATATTTTTCCCAAATTCTTGCCTGTAGTAGCTAGCTATTGCTCAAATGGAGCTACTACACCCATCAAAACTGGGAAAAATGTCTTTGTTGATTTTTAGTGATTTTTTTCAATTTTATTTTTGTTGCTGTGAAGGGGAAAACAATATTTTTCCCAAATTCTTGCCTGTAGTAGCTAGCTATTGTTCAAATGGAGCTATTACACCCATGAATGTATTATATTCAAAACTGGGAAAAACTACTTTTTAAAAGCAGTTTTTATTGTATTCACCAACCCATCTGCAACGTTCTGTCAAATGTTGCACTTTGCAGACGGTCCCTTGCTGAGAGCTTATAACACGTACGAGCGGAGACTTCATCTTCATTGTTTTTCGTGTTATAAATCGTCAGCTGCAGCCTAAGTAATGTTTTTTTTTATATAGGTGGCAACATTGTGAACAGTATTTAATCCCCCTGGATTCAAAGTATGTCCGTATTTTCAGTTGAGTGAAGAGTGTGGTATTAAATACTGTTCACAATGTTGCCACCTATCAAAAAAAAACTTGACTTAGGCTGCAGCTGACGATTTATAACACGAAAAACAATGAAGATGAAGTCTCCGCTCGTACGTGTGCTAAGCTCTCAACTAGGGACTGTCTGCAAAGTGCAACATTTGACAGAACGTTGCAGATGGGTTGGTGAATACAATAAAAAGGGTTTGTTTAAAAAGTAAATTTTCCCAGTTTTGATGGGTGTAGTAGCTCCCACTGAATGATAGCTAGCTACTACAGGCAAAATTTGGGAAAAATATTGTTTTCCCCTTCACAGTAACAAAAATGAAATTGGAAAAATGCACTAAAAATCAACAAAGACAGTTTTCCCAGTTTTGATGGGTGTAGTAGCTCCCAATAAGTGATAGCTAGCTACTACAGGCAAGAATTTGGGGAGAAAAAATGTGTTTCCCCTTCACAGTGGGAATAATGAAATTGGAAAAATAAACTAAAAATCAACAAAGATAATTTTCCCAGTTTTGATGGGTGCAGTAGCTCCATTTGAACAATAGCTAGCTACTACAGCCAAACTTTTGGGAAAAATATTGTTTTCTCCTTCACAGTAACGAAAAAGGAAATTGGAATATGGTATAAACTCAGCTCGTCGTGTTTGGATACTGAGTTGCATCCCAAGAACACCATACCTACTGTGAAGCATGGGGGTGGAAACGTCATGCTTTGGGGCTGTTTTTCTGCTAAGGGGACACGACGACTGATCTGTGTTAAGGAAAGAATGAATGGGGCCATGTATTGTGAGATTTTGAGCCAAAACCTTCTTACATCAGTGAGAGCTTTGAAGATGAAACGTGGCTGGGTCTTCCAGCATGACAATGATCCCAAACACACCGCCTGGGCAACGAAGTAGTGGCTCCGTAAGAAGCATTTGAAAGTGGCCTAGCCAGTCTCCAGACCTCAACCCCCGATTGAAAATCCGTGGAGGGAGTTGGGCCAAAATACCAGCTACTGTGTGTGCAAACCTGATAAAGACCTATAGTACTCGTTTGACCTCTGTTATTGCCAGCAAAGGTTATATTTAGGGCTGTCAAATGATAAAAAAAATTTTAGTTGATTAATTGCATAGTAATGATGAGTTAACTCACGATTAATCGCATTTTTAACATTCTATTTCAAATCCACCCCAATTGAAGTTAAATGATATTTTCAAATGTAATGACACATTGTTATTCATACCAAATGTACTTAAATCTGTTTGACTTGCTCACAACCTTCTACAGTACTTTTGGGTACAACCAACAAGAGCTGTTAATGAAAAGGAAAATGTAGGTACCCCAGCTTTAATTTTGCGAGTTTGGTTGCATTTCAGCGTGTCTCCTCCTCTCCTCTGTGTGTCACACAACATCAGAGAATCCCATATTGCCAGCCGTTTCCGATGATTTTTACTGAATTTTCAAGACCCATAGAATATTGTGTACCAAGACTATCTGAAATCCAGAACCAGATTCTGAAAGAATGGACTGTCTACTTTCATCTAGCTTGTTTCGTCCCCCCCCCAGTCGAGTAGAGGTACGTTTTATTCAAATCACCAGAAAGCTGAGAAAAAAGAGGCACATGTGCATCTAGCTGTTTTCAAACCCTTCATAGAGCAATGCAGCCATCTGCTGGCTCGATAAAATATTGCCTCAAGCCTATACATATCTGATACAATAGACATCTGGGAACGTGAAAATAGCGGAAATGCAATTAACGTGTTAACACGTCCATGGCAGTTAATGCGTTAATTATTTTTTTACGCGTTAATGAAAACGGTAATTAACGTGAATTAACGCGATCATTTTGACAGCCCTAGTTATATTACATTACAAGGTATTGAGTTGAATTTTTGTTATTGACCAAATACCTATTTTCCACCATAATTTAAAAATAAATTCTTAAAACATGTCAATTCCTGGATTTTTTTTCTCTTCACATTATGTCTTTCACAGTTTAAATGTACCTATGATGAAAATGACAGACCTCTTTCATTATTTTAAGTGGGAGAACTTGCACAATCAGTGGCTGACTGAATACTTTTTTGCCCCACTGTATATATTTATTTCCATATTCTTGCCTGTAGTAGATAACTACTGTTCAATTGGAGCTACTACACCCATCAAAACTGGGAAAATTATCTTCTTTGATTTTTAGTTAATTTTTCCAATTTCATTTTTGTTGCTGTGAAGGGGAAAACAATATTTTTCCCAAAAGTTTGGCTGTAGTAGCTAGCTATCATTGAATGGGAGCTACTACACCCATCAAAACTGGGAAAAATATCTTTGTTGATTTTTAGTGAATTTTTCCAATTTCATTATTCCTACTGTGAAGGGGAAAACAAAACTTTTCCCAAAATGTTGGCTGTAGTAGCTAGGTATCATTGAATGGGAGCTACTACACCCATCAAAACTGGGAAAAAAGTCTTTGTTGATTTTTAGTGAATTTTTCCAATTTCATTTTTGTTGCTGTGAAGGGGAAAAACATTTTTTTTCCCAAATTCTTGCCTGTAGTACCTAGCTATTGTTCAAATGGAGCTACTACACCCATCAAAACCGGGAAAAATATCTTTGTTGATTTTTAGTGATTTTTTCCAATTTCATTTTCGTTACTGTGAAGGGGAAAACAAAAAAAATCTAAAATTCTTGCCTGTAGTAGCAGGCTATCATTTATTGGGAGCTACTACACCCATCAAAACTGGGAAAAAAGTCTTTGTTGATTTTTTGTTAATTTTTCCAATTTCATTTTTGTTGCTGTGAAGGGGAAAACAATATTTTTCGCAAAAATATTGGCTGTAGTAGCTATTGCTCAAATGGAGCTACTACACCCATCAAAACTGGAAAAAACATCTTTGTTGATTTTTAGTTAATTTTTCCAATTTCATTTTTGTTGCTGTGAAGGGGAAAACAATATTTTCCCAAATTCTTGCCTGTAGAAGCTAGCTATTGTTCAAATGGAGCCTTCTACACCCATCAAAACTGGGAAAAATATCTTTGTTGATTTTTAGTGAATTTTTCCAAATTCATTTTCGTTACTGTGAAGGGGAAAACAAAAAAATTCCCAAATTCTTGCCTGTAGTAGCTAGCTATTGCTCAAATGGAGCTACCAAGGGCGTAGGTTTGCGTGGGGACCATGGGGACATGTCCCCACCAATATTTGGTGAGGACTAAAAAGTCCCCACCAAAATGACATGATGTCCCGGGACCCGGACGGTCCGGGACACATGTCTTCCGTTTGTGCATACGTCGCGCCTCCTCCTCGCCTCCAGAGCAACAGCAGCAGCAGCACGTGACCCGTTCCGTTCTCTGCAGTGATTGGCTGTCTTCTTCAGCGCCAAACTGAAGCACTGAGCGACTGTTTAATTTTTTAAAGTTAGCCAGCGTGAAGCAAGTGTTTTATTTCGTTCCCTGAGCGTTGTAGCACGTGAGTAATCAGAGGAAAGTACTGTAGATCTATTACCATTCAAAGTACTTACGTTATTTCTAATCTGTCAGCGCACTGTTTAATGTTCTGAGGAGCTCACACGGCACAGAGACAGAACAGAACTGGCTCCAATAAAGAAACAGGTTGGTTGAAAGGCTGAAAAAATACTTATTGTGCTCTTACTATCCAAAATGTATAAGTGGGTGTGTTGTGTGAATCAGGATAAACTAGGGATGAAAATATTCCACGGATCCACGATTTACAACCTTTATCTGCTGATAATGTAATTTCTGTGAAATGTGTGACAGCGGGCACTTGCTGTTATTTGCTCTAAGCACATTCAAGCGATGCACTCGAATGTGCACGTCCTGGTGCAGCTGCTGCCACTTTGTAATGACAGCCGCGGCGCTCAGTGAAAGCACAGCTCTAACATTGTACCGAGCTCGGACCATATGCAGACAGAACCATGTTGCAAGTGCGGGTCTCCCTCGTATCTCCCCCGTTTCTCCCCTGTGTCTCTGACATGTCTCTCCCCTGACTCTTCCCAAAGCGCAACCAGCGCTCCCGAAATTAAAGCTCGGATACGTAAATTTTCCATTGCGTTAACGATGCATGCTGGTTGTGCGCAAAACACACCACAACAGGTCATTTAAGTTTTTATTTTGCATACTTGAGAGCCCTGTGAGTCATTACTTGCCTTTTTGGGTAGAGAGTGGAATAAAAAAAAGAAAATATAGAAAAATCCACACTGTTACTTATTGCCAAACTCTTGTTAACTCATTGTATTGAGAAATACTATGTAACTTTTGACATTGGCCAAGTTATATAAATGATTCTGCAGTTCATGTATATGAATGTCTGTTTTTGATTGTCTATACCTTCTTATATAATTTAGAAAAAATGCCACCTCCACAAATAAGATAAAAGATATCAGGAGCTTTTTTAACAGTTGGAAAGTAAGTAAGAGAAAGCACAAGTAATAGCAAATTATGAATTGTGATGATTAATCTTCTGTTAACATACATAACTGCTTCTCATTCAGTCTACAGCTGAGTTTAGTATAGAAGGCAACACACTATCGCAAATATAGTGTGTGATTACACAACAAATTCTGGGGGAGAAACTCTGGACCCCGTGTCAATGGGTGTAGACTCAGGTCGTAGTGAATGTCCCCACCAAGATTGGAACCAAACCTACACCATTGGGAGCTACTACACCCATCAAATCTGGGAGAAATATCTTTGTTGATTTTTAGTCTTTATTAGTCGTTTTGACCTCTTGCAATTTGCAGACGGTCCCTTGCGAATATCAGGCGAATATCAAACGTTCGGCCAACTTCACCTCGGTGATTAACCGGACAGAGACGGATCGTGGTGCGCCAAACTCTGGAAGTTTATTTAAAGGCGCTATACCCGTTTCTGCAAGGTTCGAATGTTTAGCACCGCCCCCCCCAACTCGCTCAATGGCTTCTCATTTCCCCTTCGCTCTCATAACACAGAGCCATCTAGCTCAATTTGCGATCTGACATGTATGCTAACATTAGCATTAGCACAACTTCTTGTAAGCTTTACAACAATCACAGATGAAATGGTACTAAAGCAACGCACTGCTAACACAATTTATAGGTAAAAGAATACTGCTTGTTTCGCATCCGAATGTATTCATTAAAACATTAGAATATATTCGATGTATATATCTCTTCTCCTGCTCTCCTCGAGGTCAGACGTGTCTCTCCCCTGCTCCTGCTGCTTGCCCTGACTGTCTTTTTTTCCTAGAGTTCTGCCTGTGTACAACTTGAAAAATGATGGAATTAATCAACTGGTCTCTCAACGCAATTGATACTATTTTTTCATCACGTAAAGGCGGTTCTGGAGATGCCGTCTGCCCGGACGGTACGGCGGCTGCTGGGTACGTTTTTGACAACTGGCAAAAGTGGCACCCCGTCTGTCTGTCGGGACTGTCCATCGAGGACATTGAGGATATATACATTTTTGGATTTATGGTAGCAGGGTTCCTCCTGATTGGATTTGGAGTTGGCTTGATCTACCACAAAGTTGGAGGGCTGTCCACTCAGAAGATTTACGAGCGGCTGTCCGCGGAAAACAAGGAGAGTTTCCGCGAGTTGGTCAGAGTCGTGGTCGAGGGCACAGTGGGGACACAACGGGGTGTGAGTCGGATCGAACATTCCCTTTCAGATCTGGGAGTGAGATCTTTGGATGGACTTAAACGAGTGGAAGGATTGATTGAAGGACTCGGGCCTCACGGTTGAACCTCGTACTGACGTGGTCAACTCCGGATAACTGTGAACGGAGGGTCCAGTTCCAGTATAATTTGGACATATTGGCTTTAGTTTACACTGCCTTTCATTGAATCAGCTAAAGTGCTTATACAAATTTCCCACAAAGCATGTGTTGTTTTGTCTCCAATGTTTGCAGGCACCTGCGCTATCTTTGTCCTTCACATTCCACATTCCTGCTACCCGGCCACTCAAGGCCGACACTGGACTCTTTCTACTCATACTCACAACCCAGAACACCAGTTACAGTCCCCCCCGCCTTCTACATGTCTGCCTCCCCCCCTCTTTTCAGTCTTCGGTGGTCTTCCCCTCCACCTCCCCCACCCACACTCCCCTCTGACGCGCTATATTGGACGAGGCGGGCCAGAGTGATGACTTCCCTTCAAAAAGATCCGCATGTTTACCACATGTACCGTGTCTCTCCCATGTTTGTTGAAATATGTGTCTGTTTTGCTCTCTGCTGTTGTATAACTGTCATATTCTACTGTTTGTCGCATGGTGCCGGAATCGATGGCGCCGTGGCAAGAGCTCTGGTGTGTGTCGTCTGTCTGGCGCACACCGGGGTAGTCTTGCACAGTTTTCCAATGTGGTTTTACTGCAAATGGCAAATAAATGAATCTGAATCTGAATCGAGTAATTATAATTTATTATGCAGCTCCTCACAGCAGCAGTAGGACACTCCATTGACTTGAATGTAATTCTACCGATCATTTTTTCTTTAACAAAACTCTCAAATCCATAATGACCGCTGCCCTTTGACAATGCAATCTCTGTTTGTAATTCAGGTGTGTAAAATACTGCCATTACTCCGCAAGTACAACGAGAGAAGCTAGTGTAGCTAGCCACGCTCAATAAACAACTACATATCTATTAATCAACACCATTGAACGTCAATCAGACAATACAGTATACATATACATCCTTAACACACATGCACGGACGATTTCAGAATTTGCTGTTAACGTTTTCATGACAAAAATACTGTTTTAAAGTGACAAAAAGCGATCGCAAAAAACCCGGAAGTTACCATGAAACAGCTAGCTAGCTTAGCTGTTACCTGTCTAGCACGTTTCCCTTGTTTCCTTCTCTCAGACAGAATGGAGTCCGTACACAGTTTATATAGTCACCGTCACTTCACACATGGAAAGACATACGTGTCACACAGAGACAGTCACATCATAGTCAAAATAATCAGAGTCCTTGTAGAGTCCTGCACGTAGGCCATATTGCTATCTAATACTAACAATGCTTATTATATATTTGTAGCCTTTACTTTGTCATTTAGATAGGCCGATATACAGTAGCTAATACAACTTCAGCCTGTGTTACCTTCATATAAGCCTTATACAAGGCTGTTCTCTTTTTGCGGCTCCAGACAGATGTTGTTTTTAGTTTTTTTGTCAAATATGGCTCTTTGAACCTTTTGAGTTGCCGACCCCTGTTATAAACAAACTGTAAAAAACGTGAAAAAACATGCCTGGGCCGCCAAGAAGACAAAAATGCCCGGGCCGTTTTTTTGTCCCAGTCCAGCCTTGGGTTCCACATTTACCGTAAGTAACAGCACAAAGTGGCCACCCGCCTTTTATTATGTGCGGACCACTTTACCGCTCATTATGAAAAGCCGGGTCACTTTACCCCGGTTAGTAACTGCTTTGCACTTGCATAGCCTCTGTCCCAGTTCGGCCCCAGAGCTCCGCCCCCGGGCCCCTGCATGCTCGGACAGTCTCGGACCCGCTGCAGAGATAAAACAGCAGCTCCAAACATCGAACGTGAGTAAAGCGTCTGTTTCTTTAAGTTGTGTTTGTTCTTTCATTGAATCTGTCTGATCCACCTTTGCTCAGACAGGCGTGCGTTCCTGTTGCAGCCGCCCGTGTATTTTGCGACTTTGAACCAATCATAAAGTTATTTTACACATGAATAAGTTACATATTCTCTTCAGAACAGGTTATTTCTATCTTCATCAGGGCGCACCTCTGAAATCAATGAAAACATGTTGACCTCAAAACAGCAAAAATAAACGTACAAAACCTAAAAGAATTTAACAGACCGATATTACACATCCATGAAACTGACCCGTGACTGCTTCAGGAAATGACTGCTTCGCCAGAACAATGATATTATATCAGCAGACGCAACTTTTTTCATTCTATCTATCAGTCCTCCGAGAAGATGCTGCAGTGATTTACGGTTTTACAAAAAAACATTGAATTTAGTGATGGATATGCAGATTATAGCTTGCCTCTTATTTTGCCAAATGTAAAGCTTTTACACTTTTTATTATTTTCAAGATTGAATTTTTATACTTTTATTGATGCTAGAGTTAGAGATTTTGTTTTATTTTTATTAGTACGGCTATTGTTCACTTAACCTGTGCCGTGGGCTCCTCTTTCCTACTGTTCTATAACTCAACACAGAAATTTCCCCACTGTGGGACGAATGAAGGATCTCATAGCAGTATTTGTATATATGTCTATAGCTTAGATTATCTTAAATTATATTTTAGATTAATCTAAGGTGCAAATCAGAATGGAATATGACAATATTTAACCAGCATTTTAATTATTAACCCTCTATGGCATGACTTTTCTTTTTAGAGGAAAATTAACATTGCTACTACCATTTAGAGCTTATGGGTCTCTGATCACATGTCACTTACAGTAATAAAAAAAAACATTTTAGCCAGTGTTTTCCAATTTAAACCTGACACCCTTTACCTTTTTTGGGCACCTTGTCACATGTAGCTCTGCTTCCAGAAAGCATACATTCCCCCCAGACAAAGGGCCACACCCATTGATTTGATTGAACAGAAAAATGTCTTCTGACATAAAAAAAAAAAAGTGCCAGTGTCAAGAGCCAAAGGGGTGATTTGGGGCAACAGTATGCCATAGAGGGTCAACAATGTGGCATATAATTAATGTAATGTTATTATATTTTTGTGTGATATAATTGTTTGGGACTTATGTCTTGTGTGTTTTATCTCACTTCCAGTTCCTCGTGATAATGAAGCTGGTGGTTCGTGAGTTCCAGGCGTCAGACAGAGACGCCGTGTGTGACCTGTTCAGTGCTGGCATCAAAGAGCACATTGGTCCATGCTTCTACAACGCCATGAGCAGCCGTGTCCACCTCCTCATCACCACTGCCCTCTGTGCTGCTGGCTTCTTCCTTGGATCGTGGCCGGGGGCTCTTCTCCTCCCTGGCCTGTGGCCGAGCATTGTCTACTACTGCTGCCACGAGCTCTACGCCGGCTACGTGAGGAGCAGACTAGAATCAGACATGCAGGACATCTGTGGCAGCTTCATGAGTCGGGCTGGAGACTGCTTCTGGGTGGCTGAGGCTGAGGTGGAGGGCCGCGCTCAGATCCTGGGGACTGTGGCTGTGGTGGAGAGAGAGGAGGGGGCACAGAGGTTTGGGGAACTGTTCAGGATGATCATCTCTCCTTCATGTAGGCGCATGGGCTTAGGCCTTAGACTGACACAGACTGTGGTGGACTTCTGTAAGGACAGAGGCTGCTCTAAGGTGGTGCTAGAGACCAGCTCCACACAGACGGCAGCCGTGGCTCTGTACCAGAAAGTGGGCTTTAAAAAAGTCCTTGAGCATAAACAAACCACGGCTGGATTTTGGATCACTCACATTTCACAAATAACAGTTTTGCAGATGGAAAAGTATTTATAAGTGTTTAGTGATTTTAGTGATTGAGTAAAAAGATAGAATCACAGAAACTTGTATTCGTTCCACAGTGGGGAAATGTCAGTGTTGCAAAATTACCAGTTACAACACAGTGAATGAGGTGAGCAGTATATACAAAATAAGTGAACAGTCACACAAAAAAAGATAAAATCTCATTAAACAGTATTGGAATTGTACTGAGGATTTATATTCTGAATGTTTGACATGAAATTATATTAATCTCATGTTGAAGATTTAACCTGTAGTACAGAGCAACTGAAAGTGAATATATTACAGATTTTTGGATTGGATTATACAACAGAATACTACAGCCAAGAAGTACGACCACATCGGTCCACTCCTCAGGTCTCTGTGGCTCAAAGAATAGACTTTAAATTCTGTTTGTTTCAAGTCTCTCCATGGCCTCACGCCAAAGTACATCTGTGACATGTTGGTGCCATATTGAGTAGCACAGAGACTGGCCTCCTGCTAAAGATGTCAAGAATCAGGACTAAACGTGAGGAGGCCTTTCATATTTATGCAGCTAAAATCACGACTTTGAGTGTCCAAAAAGAACGCTGTATAAAACCAGTAATGAAAACCAATAATTTGTATTATTGTTAATCAAATCCGGAATTGTCTTCCTGAAAATGTGAGACAGGCTTCATCTCTGACAATGTTCAAATCTAGGTTCTGTTTAGCTGTGCATACAGCTGAGGGATTTTATCTTAACTCTTTTTAATTTACTGTGATTTTTTTAGGATTTTAATGCGTATGATCTATGCCATACAAATAAACTTACCTTGCCTATAAGTGAGTCTATTCAGCAGTTGTGGAGTTTGCATGTTCCTACCTGTCTCTCAATGAGTCCCCTCCGGTTTCCCCCAGCATCTAATCACACGTTGTGTAGATAAAGTCCTCCATCTCTGGTCCTGACCGGACAGGTTTCCCCACAGCGACAGTGCAGGATGGATCATATGCAGAGGACTTATTTCCCTGCAGGGACCATATAGTGGACCATTATTGTTGGCTAAAATAACATTATGGAATATGTTATCATCATATTGTGTCATCTTAAGATATAAAGCAATTGGTTTTATATACCGCTCGTTTGGAACGTTTCACATGTCATTATTCTTTCACTCCAAACACAGTGGTGATAAACTGTAGCCACAGCTGCCCTGGGGCATGCTGGCAGAACCAAGAAAACCAGTATGGGACATTGGCCCCTCCCACCACCACCAACTATTCACACACGCACACCAGACTAATTCTAATGTGGGTGAAGTGTCTTGCCCATGGACACAACCACAGTTAGACACTTTACAGCCACAGCTGTCCCACTGTGGCACCTGGTTTTCCCAGAGGTCTCCCATCACAGTACTAAACAGGCCCTGCCCTACTTTGCTTCAGAGGTCTGACGGATCTTGATTTCTTAATAAGAATCAATCATTTTTATTGCCATGTAAGTAACAGGAAGTCACAGACTAGGAAATTGCTTTGGCTCTCGGTGCAACAGTCAAGGAAGAGAGGTAAAGAATAGAGTAATGGCATAGTAAGAATCAGCATACACTTCTGGTATAAACATAAAAAAAATAAACAAAAGATTTACTACAATATACAAGTGCACTTGGTGCACACAATAAGCAGTGAGTAGTGCAGTAAGGTGACAGCACTAAAGTGGCTTTATGAAGGGAACAAGTGGCTTTATAAAGGGCAGTTAAGTGACTATAAAGGGCGGGGAGACAGGGTTATGAAGTGTTCATGAGAACAACAGCAGAGGGGAAGAAACTATTCTTCTGGTCCGAATGGACCGTAGTCTCCTGTCTGAAGGGAGTGTTTAAAACAGACCATGTGCAGGGTGAGAGGGGTCGGCAGTGATACGACCAGCCCGGCCCCGAACCCGGGCGTCGTACAGGTCCTGCAGCGGTGGAAGGCTGCGGCCGATCACTTCCTCTGCAGAGCGCACAATGCACTGTAGTCTCTGTTTGTCCCTGACTGTGGCTCCAGCGAACCACACGGTGACGGAGGAGGTGAGGATGGACTGGATGATGGCCGTGTAGAACTGCCCCTACATCTATGCGGGTATGGCCACAAAATCATGAACCAATGTGTTATTTCACAAAATAAACACAAGAGGGAGCTGTCGGATTAAGATATAAGGTAAAGATGATTTAGCTGCACCCAAAAAGTGATGAAAATTTAAAACAGGACACATCTGCAGTGCCTCTTTTGAAACTGATTTCTTTAATCTGATACATACTTTACTCTTTTGTGTTTCTGTATTATTTGTTTGTTTGTTTTGTTGATAAGTATGGATGGCTTTTTACATGTTTGTGTGTGTTCATTGAAGAGTCACATTTTGTCATAGATTCAGAAACAGACAAATTGTCTGTTTGCTCTGTTTTTTCCTCCACAAAACCTCTGCACAATAGAATAAGATGAATATTGACTGCAAAAGGTGATGTCCAATCACTCAAATAAAGAAAAATGTCTCTTAATCTTGTGGTTGTCTTGTGCTTCCCTGTGTGCTTCTCTTTCCTACTGTTCTATAACTTGTGATGCAACTCTGAAATTTCCCTACTGTGGGACAAATACAGGATCTCTTAATCTAAATCTTAATCTGAGCTCATTCTGACTGCTTTAAAACAAGATTTGCCAATGAAACCAAGCAAAATGATCTCGCTCTAAAAAGATACGAGAAATATCTCTCTTGGATGTAAAAAATTGTTTTTGAAATAAGACTAAATGGCTTTGTCCCGTTGGCAAATCTTATTTTAAAACTGTCTAAAAGGTAACGTCATTTCTAAAGTTTAAATTGACATAAAAACCACTTACTACCTTATATTTTTTTCATTTTTTGCAGTGTACACATAAATACATGAATAAACACATACCTATATACTGTACGTACATATACACATAAGATAGCAGGTTAAGCAAACATTACAATTGATTTCATCACAAAATTGACCAATGGATGAGCAACTTGAGCACAAATGATTGTCACCAACCTTTTCCTCAAACAGATTTAAACTATTCCCCACTGTGGGACGAATAAAGGAATTCTTGTCTTGTCTTATCTTATCTTATTGACAAAGTGATGGTTTTGTGTTAGTTCTGTGTCACCATGTTGTGTAAGAATGCCTTATTTGCTGCTATCTTCGTGGCACTTCAAATCATCATACAGTAACTTATCTGTAAATGCCTAACCTAGTTAAAAGGTATAGTAAAAGCTGACTTAACTTTGCTCAGTTCATTTCAATCACTAAAGTCATCTGTAAGGCTTTCATCGGGACATTAAGTGGGTATGCACACGTTTTGACTCAAACTTTATAATTTTTTAAAAAGTACACTGCAAAAAATGATCAAATATGAGGTAATACTGTAATTGCTTGAATAGAGTGTTTTTATCTTAATGGGACAAAGCCATGTCGTTTTATCTCAAGAACTACTACTTTATGTTCTCATTTCAAGGGAGACATTTCTTGTATCTTTTTTTTTTTAACGAGAGATTTGCTTTGTCCCATTGGCAGTCAAAATGTGCTCGAATTAAGATATATTTAGCAAAATTTGAGCAATCTTTGACTTATTTTTCAACATTCTTTGCAGTGTATAGTTTGTCGGGTCGATTATTCAGTCATGTTAAATTCTACAGGTTTTTTTTGGGACATTTTTCATTTCTTTCCCAATTTGTGGCAATGAAGTTGGTGGTTCGTGAGTTCCAGGCGTCAGACACAGACGCCGTGTGTGACCTGTTCAGTGCTGGCATCAAAGAGCACATTGGTCCATGCTTCTACAACGCCATGAGCAGCCGTGTCCACCTCCTCATCACCACTGCCCTCTGTGCTGCTGGCTTCTTCCTTGGATCGTGGCCGGGGGCTCTTCTCCTCCCTGGCCTGTGGCTGAGCATTGTCTACTACTGCTGCCACGAGCTCTACGCCGGCTACGTGAGGAGCAGACTAGAATCAGACATGCAGGACATCTGTGGCAGCTTCATGAGTCGGGCTGGAGACTGCTTCTGGGTGGCTGAGGCTGAGGTGGAGGGCCGCGCTCAGATCCTGGGGACTGTGGCTGTGGTGGAGAGAGAGGAGGGGGCACAGAGGTTTGGGGAACTGTTCAGGATGATCATCTCTCCTTCATGTAGGCGCATGGGCTTAGGCCTTAGACTGACACAGACTGTGGTGGACTTCTGTAAGGATAGAGGCTGCTCTAAGGTGGTGCTAGAGACCAGCTCCACACAGACGGCAGCCGTGGCTCTGTACCAGAAAGTGGGCTTCTGTGTGGTCGCAGCAGAGACGAGAACGGAGGCTCCACTGCTGTTTCCGCTGCTGGCCAGAGTATCAGTGCTAAGAATGGAGAGACTGATGGACTTTCACTCTTAAGCTGTGGTCCCTATGTTCATTTGTTTTTAGACACAGTTCAAATCTTAATACTTAACCCTTCATTAGTTTCCTAAACCATTTGGTGGATCACTTTTTGAGTCAATATATCTTTTGAAGCTTGGAACGGAAGTCTACCTCATTGCTGCATCCCTATCACTTGGTTTCAGTCACTTTTACATCAAACTGAATCTCCTATAATAAGCCTATAATCAAAAAATAGTAGCTAAACTAAATAATAATTTGTGTTATCAGTGCCCCTAGATTTTTAGATTTTAAACTCCTGGCCCCTGAAATGATTTTAAATTATAATTTTCACAGTAACTTGCAGCATTGACGGTAATGGGATACGATGGCCTGTTATAAATAACCTTGCACTTTTTCACTTTTTTAACAATTTTGCACATTTTCTGTCTTTTGCACACCCTGGGTGATCCTATGTATGCCAAATGCGACGTGTAAAATGAGATCTCTTTATCTTGTACTTGATTTTAAAGATTTTTTACTCAGGAAAACAAACATATAATCAAATCTGTTCTAAAATTTGAACTAGAATTTAAATAAATTAAAAGTTAAGTTTGACCCCTTGGATGACGCTTCTTCAGCTGGTTACTCATACACCTTCACCTATTTTGTACTGGTTGCATCTATTTTACTCATTTGTTATGATGTTGTGTGTGTGTAAAGGGTAATTAAAGAGTTAAATTTAAAGTTAAATTTGAAAAAGAATAACAATAATGATAAGTATAAACTATTACAATAAATTAACTCAGCAATATATTTTTTATCATTCATCACCATTGTGTCAAACTTACTCATCAACAGACAGTAGAGGGCGCAATTTCTCAAGAACCTTGAAGGCTGAGCATTAATCCTGCACAATCTTGTTGATGATCTTTACATTTGCTTCATTTAACTATAGAGTTTAACAGATTTAACACAGGTTCTAGCAAATGAAATGTCAGTGTTGCATCACCAGTTACAGAACAGTAGGAATGAGGAGCACTAACAGATTATTTTACAGAACTAAAGTAAAGTGATAGTGGACAGTGTTTTAATATATCAGACAACATTGGATTCTGAAATATACTAGTTACATTGCAAAAAGTGAGGAAAAATATGTAAACTAGTTCTGACTGGCTTGAAACAAGATTTTCCAATTGGACGAGGCAAAATGATGTTGTTTTAAAAATACACAAGACATACTGTATCTCCCTTGGAATGGAAAATAAAACAACCGTTCTTGAAATACGACTAAATGGCTTTGTATCAGAGAGAGAGACCAGAGAGTGAGATCATAGAGAGAAACCAGAGAGTGACCACAGAGTGAGATCAGAGAAACCAGAGAGAGACCAGAGAGAGAACAAAGATAGACCAGAAAGATCAGAGAGAGATGCCTGAGAGAGAACAGAGAGAAAAACCAGAAAGAAAGAAACAAAGAGAGAGACCAGATAGAGACGAGATAGAGACCAGGGAGAGAGAGAGAGACACACCAGAGTGAGTGACCAGAGAGACCAGAAAATGAGATCACAGAGAGACCATGAGAGAGACCAGAGAGAGAGACCAAAGAGAGACCAGAAAGAGACCAGGGAGAGACCAAAGAGACAGAGAGTGACCAGAGAGAGGCGCCAGAGAGAGAACAGAGAGAGACGAAAGAGAGAAAGATCGGACAGAAAGACTAAAGAGTGAAAGACCAGAGAGAGACCAGAAAGAGAGTGACCAGAGAGAGACCAGAGAGACCTGCGAGAGTGATCAGAGAGAGAACCCAGAGAAACTCAGAATGTACTTAAATCAATTCAAAAACACTTGACACAAAGCAATTATCACCTCCTTTTTTGTTTTTTTGCAAAATATACACCTGGCTCTCCACATCTATACATACACAGAATATCCCAATAACACATAGGGCATCATGGTTTAGTCTTTATAGTATAGACCTTTGCGTCGAGTTCAACAGTGCAACCGTGTTTTTGTTCCCAGCAATAATTTGAACCAACATCCAGTCCGTGCAGCAGTACACCAGCATAGCTCTCATTCCACTTCATTTGTCATGGGAGGCCTCTTGTGGCGGTGGTGGTGGTCTGTTTTCACTTGGGCTTTACATCTTCTGGCAAAAACAAGAGACTTCCCTCTCTGAGCCTCATGCCTTTGGAGGAAAACACTCATGTCCACATACCTCCGCAATGACACACAGCGTTCAGGGCTGTCAGTGCCGGGGAGTAACGGAATACATTAGGTTTTTCAGAGTACTCTTTCTTAGTAATTGTATTCCATTACAGTACTGAAAACTACGGGAATACATACCTCTTTATATTGCGTGGTCTTAAAGAGCGACTAAACACCAAATCAACTTTTTTTTTTAACTCATTAACTAAATATGTTAATTGTAGTGCTCTCTCCTGGTCATTTTTTTGACATTTTAGTTCAAATTAGATAAAATCTCACTTTTGAGCCAAAAAACGTATGTGTGACGCCCTCTCTACCTTTTTTGGTGGTACTACATTTGAATTTGGTTCTGGCCTCTCCATTGTCTCTGAAGTTCTCTATGACGTCAGATGGTGTGACGTCAGTCTGTCTGCGCCAGTGATATAAACCCATCCAACTCTCACACACGCCCCAGGAGCAGGTTGGAGTATTCTGGCAACATGAGTGATTCTGAGATAATTGTGTGGATTAGATTCAGGTGTGCAGCTCAACAATTATCTTAGTGTGTAAACAAGGGTGAAATGAGACTTCCTGGTGTGTAAACTATTGCTTTAAGCAGCAATGACAACTATTTTTTGTGTGACAACTGAGCTGTCACTCACAGCTCAGACCACGCCCAACTCTAAGCCCCCCTTCAAAAAATTTCAAATGTTCATGTGGGCGGAGTAAGCCTGGGCACAGGTGTTTAGTCGCTCTTTAAAGTGAAGATTCCATTTTTTCTGGTTGGGAAAACAACAACTTATTCTTGTATAGCCCTAAATCACAACAGAAGTCATCTCAGAGGACTTAACGAAACCATTGAAATCACCAACACAGATCAGAGAATCAACAGTTAAGACACAAAATATACACATATGAATTGGTCCATAGGGAGAGACCAATGTCCATGAATGTTGATAAATGTCCATACATGTTGTAGAATGTTAAAGTGTCCTGGATCATCACCACAGTCCTTCTAATCTAGTTGGACACTAAACCCAGTGGGAAAAAAGTGAGAAACCTCGGGGAGACCCACATATTGAGAAAGGGTCCGCTCCTACAGACAGATGGGCTAAAAGGCAGCTGTTGAAGCACTTTGACATGTCATATACACAAAATATTTAATCTATGTTTTATTTATGAAAAAAATTATTGATAAAAATGTATTTACAATAAATAAAAATAATACAATTAGAAACAAAAGTATGCTATGTATTCAGAGAACAGGTACTACTTTTACCCAAAGTAATGGAATATTAAACAAAATATGTATTAGGTCATGTATTCATTATTTTCAAAGTATTTTTACGGTGAGGCGGCCGAGGTCAGCGGCTCAACAACAAAGAGATAAACATATCACAGGAATGTATGTGAATGGGTCATGATATGGCCTCAAGGGACAGGGTGCTTCATTCCAGAACTGCAAGGCTGTCATTTACTGTATGTATTAAGATTAAGATTAAGAGATTTATTATCTTTATTGGTCCCACTGTGGAACAAATGTCAGCGTTGCATCAACAGGTACAGAACAGTAGGAATGAAAAGCACACAGCATAAGATTAGACCAGAGAGAGTGACCAGAGTGAGACCGGAGTGAGACCAGAGAAAGTGAATAGACAGAGACTATAGCCAGAGACCAGAGAGAGACCAAAGAGAGACCAGAGTGAGAGACCGGAGAAAGTGATCAAGAGAGACAGGAGAGAGAATCAAGAAACAGACCAGAGAGACTGGAGAGAATGATCAGAGAGAGGGATCAGAGAGAAACCAGAGAAAGACCAGAGAGAGACCAGAAAGAGACCAGAGGGAGTGACCAGAGAGAGACCAAAGAGAGAGTCGAGAGAGACCAGAGGAAGAGAGAGAGAGAGAGAGAGACAAAGAGAGACACACAGAGAGAGATGCAGAAACACAGAGAGAGAGACAAGAGAAAGACCAGAGAGAGAGACCAGAGAGAGACCAGAGGAAGAGCAAAGAGACTAGAGAGAGATACCAGAGAGAGCCCGAAATACAGAGATAACTTGTCAGACATACAGAGGCGAAACCATTTAAACATTTAAGAACAAACGGGCCACTTTGCTATGGCACTCACTCGTGTGCCTGAGAGCAGCTGCACACTTGTGTTTTGAGTTCATACGCACTCGTCAGGTGAATGACTCTTGGCAGGACGCCAGAGTAAAGAGTGCGATTGAGAAAGTCCAGGTTATAACACTTGGCTGCGTGTTTATGTGCTTTGTGTGTCCGACAAAGGTTACGGGTTCAATGCTTGTGAAAAACTATTAGTCAATGTATGCTGTGGCAGATCACGGCCTACTGTTGCATGTGGGGGACATAAACACATTGATTTATATATAGTTTTGGTAATGATCCGTGGTTCCAAAGCTGGAAGATATTTAAATTTGCCCTAAATCATAACAGCAGTTGTCTCGGAGGACTTCACAAGCCGTAGATTCGCCAACACAACTCAGAAAATAAAACAGTTCAAACAAGGGAAATGCAATGATATTTAGAAAAAATAACAAAATATTAGCCAGAAAATAACAAAAATAAAGCTAATCAAACTAAAACAGTGGTCAACACCCAAACAGTCCTTTCTCTCCTTTGTGGCCCAGGTGTATTCATACACACACACACACACACACACACAAACTCTCTTGCATTCAGATGTAGGAGATCCAGCGCAAGCCCACCCAGGCACAGGCAAGAACATACAAACCGGAGCACCCGGAGAAAACGGGGAGAACGTGCAAACTCCACTCCACAGAAAGGCCCTTCTTGCTGTGAATCACAATCGCTTACCACGGCACCACTGTCACCACTGTGTTGTTCTTTCGGTTTTGTTACGCTTGTGGTCCTTGCTCCCTTTATCCTCATCCTTTACCCCCTTTATGTTGTGTTTCTCCAATGAGTTTGTGTTGATTAATGTGATGATGGCTGTATTTGGATAAAGTTTTAACCGTTTAACCGATTCCAAATGCAAGTAACTTTCAACTGGAGATCTTTTGTTTAGAGCTGCAGTCGTCAGAGGAAAAAAAAAATACATCTGGCCATGGGAAAAACTCAGCTGCCAATATTTGTAAAAATGTGCTGCCCTCATATAACTGAGATTGCTCAACGCCAACATTGCGAAATAAAAGTACATTGTGTTTGCTCCATTGTGGCTATAGAGTCAAACAATAATAGAAATGTCCATATTTGTCCTGATCTCCTCCTGGAGTGCCCTCTCCCTTCCCCATTTTGCCTGCTGTTCTCCTCACACCTGCCAACATGCCGTATTCCTGAAGATTCTTAGTGCTAAGAGTTGCTCCCAGTGGTCAAATTCTAAGAATTTTCTAAGAATCTTGACCAACTCTTAGAATTTCCCCTAAAAGTGAAGAGTAGAAAAAAGCTATTCCTAAAGAATCCTAGCTCTTAAGAGGGCTCCAAAGGTGAGATCCCTTAAGAGTTAAGAGGAGGACTTTTAGCGACTTAAAAGTTCCCTAAGAGGACAAAATGGCGGACGGAAGAAGCAGAAGAGATTTTCTACAAACACTGGATGACAGTGAATTAGAGAAACGCTACAGATTGGATCGTGCAGGAATCATGCATGTGGTTAGAGATGCACTTACTTCTCCAACTCAACAATGCAGTACCACCCGAAATGAAAGTAATCACAACAATGAGGTATTTGGCAAGAGGTATAATGCAACAGTGATGACTTGAGTCTGTCACAACCCTCCATTAGCAGGGTCATTAACTAAACACTGACAGCATTGTCACAATAATGCACCATCAGAAGATGAAGCAGTCTTTGTGAACAGGAAGAGATTTCACAGCATAAATGTTCAACTTGTTTTCAATGCTGACTTGAAAATTTTGGACATTGTTGCTAAATGGCCAGGCTCAACACATGAAGCCAGAATGCTCTCTGAGAGTGGCCTCAGACAGCTTTTCGAGGGACATCATGTGCCAGCTAATTGCCACTTGTTAGGGGACAGTGGCTACCCATGCAAACCATGGCCCCTAACACCTTATCTCCAGCCCCGCCAAGGGCTGCAACTAAACTTCAACAGGTAAACCACACAATATACAATTACACATGGAAATTAAATGTAAACAGAATATTATTGATTATTCTAATAGTTCCCTTGAAAAATGTCCGTTTTGAATATGTCTGTATCAACTTGTAGGGCCTATAAGACAACAAGGGCAGTAGTGGAGCGTGGCATCAGCAAACTGAAGAGGCGCTTTCATGTTCTCCATGGTGCGGTGCGCCTAACCTCTGATAAAGTATGCAAAGTCATCACAGCCTGTGCAATGCTGCACAACATTTGCAAGGAGAGACAGATTGCAGCACCTATTGAGGATGGTGGAGACAGCCATGATGATGTTGATGATGAGGCAAATATTCACTTGCCACAGTGGAACTTGGCCCAAAGCGGACTACCTTACAGAGCCCGCTTTACGGATTTACATTTCAGGCCAGTCAGTATATCAATTTTGCAAACTTATACTACATCACCAATAGTTAAACACATTACACATATTACTCACAAAGACACAATCTATTTGGCATTGGAATATTTTTTTAGGAGCTCAATTTAGTACTCTTCCTAAGAAGCATCAGCAGCCTCAGCGGCAAGGCTGAACTCTGATGTTTCAGGCTGAGAGTCACTCTGCGATGTCGAGGGGCCCAGTTCTTCTGATGGTTCCATGCTACAGAAAGTGAAATACATTAAGTTTAATTTAAGTTTTGTTTTATCGTTTAGCATGAACATGCTCCAGAGACCTGATAAATGGCTTATGCAACGAATAAACAGTGCTCTTGATATTTCTACGTGCCTGCTGTAAAATAAAACATACATTTTTCCCACCTTTGTTGCATGTCAGGGACTTGCATCATTGAAGAGTCATTGAAGAGTCTCCATTGCTGTTCAGCTGTGCCTTGGCCCAGTGATGCTAACTTCTGACTTCCCCAGTATTACAAAGACCGTTTCTGTAACCTGGGACAGCTGCTGTTTAGCGTGTGGTCCACCCCCTAAAAAGATATCCAGTAACAGTTATGTACACAAAAAATTGTCATTTTATTTAACTTACTAGCAAATTTATAACTGGTATATTGCTCACCTGTGCGTGAAGATTCATGTTTTGTGCTGCAATCTCCTTTGCTTTTGAATGCAACACATACCACCGCACACAATCCTCACGTGTCCGCACAATCAGTGGAAAAGAGGCATTTACCTGTTGTTACGGCCGGCTCAGGGCCACAACAAATAGGGAGACGAGACTGGGGTAAAAAGTGCACAAAGTATATTTAATAATAACAAAAAGCGGATAACATGAACAAAAACCACAGTATGGGATGTGAGCATGTGTTAATCAGTAGTGTGGTGCAGGTGTGTGGGTGTAATGGTAGCCTGTGTGTGGTGTGCCGTGAATGTGGTGCGTAAAACAAAAGACAAACTCAAATGTGCAACAAAAGAAGAGCACCAGGGAAGGACCAAACAAGACAGCAGGGCCGGAGAGAGTGAGCCGCTCTCAGCTCCCAGCTGAAGAAGGTCCAGTGATGAGGAGGCGTGGCATGGTGCAGGGGTGTACCTGCACAGAGGAGGAGGCGGCAGAAGGCAGGCCAACACATACAGCACCCTCTCCTGGACACTAAGGGCCTGGCCCGTAACACCCCCCCCTACAAGAAAGTGTCCCAACCGGGCCCTTCACAAGCCCCAAAGTAAACTAAAAACGTACTCTTGGTAGCACACAGGACGGTCCATCCATAGAGTAACTGTGCAACCCAAATTTTGGGAGAAACGTTAACTGTAGACGTGGCGTGAAGCAATGTACCTCCAGAACACAGTCGGCCCCGGGACCTGGGCTCTCCACCGTGCCGTCCCAGTGTCTCTTGCACGGTGGGCTGAAGCATCCCTGCTGTCACACCTAATGAGCACGCGAGAGCGCGTCTGCCACCACGTTGTCCCGGCCCCGGATGTGTTGAATGTCCAGGCTGTATGACTGGAGGAGCAGCGCCCAGCGCATCAACCTCTGGTTTGGTGACTGCAGACTGCGCAGGAAGGTCAGCGGGTTGTGATCTGTAAACACAGTTAGGGGTCCGGAACCCACATAGACCTCAAAGAAAAGCAAGGCCCACACGAGGGCTAACGTCTCCTTCTCGATCACAGAGTAGTGCACCTGGTGTCTGTTGAACTTTCTGGAAAAAAAACAGACTGGTCTCCTGATTCCCATCTCGTCTGCCTGTAACAAAACCGCTCCTGCTCCGACAAGGCTAGCGTCAACTTCAAGCTGAAACTGCCAATCCCACCTGGGCGCAGCTAGCACTGGCGCACTTGACACGAGGGCTTTAACCTTCTCAAAAGCCCGCTGACCCTGCTCCGACCAAATAAACTTCACAGAACCCCTTAACAGGTCTGTCAAGGGAGCCACGACAGACGAGAAATTCTCACAAAAACAACGATAGTACCCCACCATACCCAAGAACCTCATTAGCTCTTTCTTTGTAGTAGGTGTCGGAAAATCATCAATTGCACGAACTTTAACGCGCACAGGCCTGACACTGCCCTGGCCCACCACACGACCCAAGTACACAACTGTTGCCTTGGCAAACTCGCACTTAGCCAGGTTCACCGTTAGCTTGGCATGGGCCAGCCGTTCAAATACAGCCTTCAGACGACAGAGATGGTCTTCCCAGCCATTAGCGTATATTACCAGGTCATCCAGGTAAACCGCACAACCCTCCAGACCCCGAACCACCAAGTTCATCAAGCGCTGGAACGTTGCAGGCGCATTCCTGAGGCCAAAAGACATAACGTTATATGACTACAAGCCATTTGGTGTAATAAAGGAGGAGATCTGCCTTGCCCTCCTGGTCAGTGGAACTTGCCAATACCCTTTTAGCAAGTCTAATTTAGTAACAAAGCTGGCCCCCCCCACCTGGTCCACGCAGTCCTCCATACGAGGCAGCGGAAAGGAGTCAGGCCTAGTCACAGCATTGACCTTCCGGAAGTCACTACAAAACCGTGGCGTTTTATCAGCCTTTGGCACCAACAGACAGGGAGAAGCCCAGCTAGAATCAGAAGGGGAAGCAATATCATTATCCAACATATACTGCACCTCCCTATCCAGCAACTTTCGCTTCTCAGGATGTACACGGTAGAAACGCTGCCTAATGGGTTTAGCATCCCCAACATCGATGTCATGCTTTAACATATGCGTTCGCGAAGGTGCATCACGGAACAAGCACCTAAAACCCTCTATGACTTGTACTAGTTGTAACCGCTCAAAGCACTCTAAATGTAAAAGAGACTCTTCCAGGTTTTCCAAAAACTCTGTATTTTTAAGACGACCAGTCACCACTGCGTCATCCGGGTCTGGTAGCTCCTCCTCATTTAGCTGTAAAACTGACTGTGGAGGAGGGGTGGAAACAAACAAACACTGGCCACGTCCCCCAAGAAAGTCAGTCCTGTCACGAGCAATGTATGGCTTCAACAAATTAACGTGACACAATTGCGTTTTCGACCGTCTCTCAGGAGTAGAAACAGTGTAGTTCAGCTCAGACAATCTTTTCAACACCGTATATGGTCCGGAGAACCTAGCCTGAAATGGCGAGGTCACCAATGGTAACAACGCTAGCACCTGATCCCCAGGAACAAATTCCCGATGCACCGAATGACGATCATACAACCTTTTCATCTTACCCTGAACAACAGCCAGCCGTCTCTTTGCCACTTCCTGAGCCGTGTACAACCTGAATCTGAAACCATTTACAAAGTCAATCAAATTATGAGGAGGATCGGACTCAGTCCAGTTATCCTTCAAAAGAGCCAATGGACCCCGCACTCTATGACTAAAGACCAGGTCATTAGGACTAAACCCTGTGCTCTCCTGGACCACCTCCCGTGCAGCCAACAACATCCACGGTAACGCTTCTTCCCAGTCCCCTCGCATCTGGACACAGAAAGACCGCAACATAGACTTGAGCGTTTGGTGAAACCTTTCCAACGCACCCTGACTCTGTGCATGATACGCAGACGAAAGGTTATGGTCGATCTTTAATTGCTTCAAAACTTGCGCAAACATTTTTGAGCAAAAATTGGACCCTCGATCAGTTTGAATTATACGAGGCAACCCAAACACAGAAACAAACTGCGACAATGCACGCACTACATTTTTAGTTGTAATACTACGAAGAGGAAAAGCGGCTGGATATCGGGTGCTTTGACACATTACCGTCAATAAATACTCTACCCCAGACTTAGCTGGTGGCAGTGGACCCACACAGTCTATAATCAAATGCTCAAAGGGCTGACCCATGACTGGAATAGGACTAAGTGGACCTGGCTGTAGAGTCTGATTTGGCTTACTAGTCAATTGACAAGTGTGACAAGACTTACAATATGCTGAGACAGAATTTTTCAACCGAGGCCAGAAAAAATACCTCATCACCCGATCATAAGTCTTCCTGACCCCAAGATGGCCGCACTGGTCGTGAGAGATCTGCAAAACAGCATCACGAAACTTGAAAGGCACCACCACCTGGTACACAGGATCACCCAGAAAACCCTCCATCTGAGGAGTCCATTTTCGCCACAATGCCTCCTTGTGCAGGAAGTAACATTGAGCCCGATCTTCAACCTCCGACGAACAGCACACCAAATCCAAGAGCCCCTTCAAAGTGACGTCCGACTTCTGCTCTTCCACCAGGACGTTGTGTGTCACTGCCCAAGGAAGAACCGGCACAGGGACATCATTGTCAGCAAGATCACCCTCACTTTCTGGTCCCCCTCGTTTTGAACGTGTAACCGCACACACAGTAAACACGTCCGGAAACTGCCTTTCCATTTCATCAGGGTTACTACATACCACAGGCGAATCGGACACCTGGACTGGAGGAGGCACACCAGCCCAGACACGGCTACCGGCAATATCATTGCCCAAGATCACTGTCACGCCATCTACTGGCAACGCTGGGCGCACTCCCATAGACACCTCACCCTGGAAAAAAATCACAATGCAGAACAACTTTATGGCATGGAACGTCCATTACTTTTAAAGCCATTCCTACAACTGGAATCGCAGAGCCTGTGAAGGTCCGTTCTGAGAACTGCAGAACCGACGCATCAATAAATGAATCCACTGCCCCCGTGTCCCGCAAAATACTCACACGCACCCAGTCATCACTCCCGACCAGAGAGACAAAACCCTCTAATGAATGGTAGGTACGACTTCAACCCCGGCTCAGACACTGCAGGAAACATAACAGATGAAGAACACACGACCGGCCTGCGCCTAGGCGAAACCTCCTTAGCACGGGCTTTCCACAAAGCGCACTAACAAAATGACGTCACAGGGAAACCCCCACTGAGCACGTCACACCAAATTCCAGGTACAGCTCAATTCAAAATGGCACTTAACCAACAAACCGAGCTGACACAAGACTAAACAAAAGCGCTCTCAAACAAAACCAGTTTACCAAAAAATATCACAGATAACACAAAATTATATTTACCTCAAACCAATGCGGGTTTTTAGGACGGAGCCCCCAACTTGTTACGGCCGGCTCAGGGCCACAACAAATAGGGAGACGAGACTGGGGTAAAAAGTGCACAAAGTATATTTAATAATAACAAAAAGCGGATAACATGAACAAAAACCACAGTATGGGATGTGAGCATGTGTTAATCAGTAGTGTGGTGCAGGTGTGTGGGTGTAATGGTAGCCTGTGTGTGGTGTGCCGTGAATGTGGTGCGTAAAACAAAAGACAAACTCAAATGTGCAACAAAAGAAGAGCACCAGGGAAGGACCAAACAAGACAGCAGGGCCGGAGAGAGTGAGCCGCTCTCAGCTCCCAGCTGAAGAAGGTCCAGTGATGAGGAGGCGTGGCATGGTGCAGGGGTGTACCTGCACAGAGGAGGAGGCGGCAGAAGGCAGGCCAACACATACAGCACCCTCTCCTGGACACTAAGGGCCTGGCCCGTAACACTGTTGCTTGCTTCTTGGTTTGCACAGTGACAGTGGGGCCAAATTTACCTCTCAACCCACTTTTATGCTCATTGACCAATTGAGCCAGAAGCAAACACTGTTCTTTGTCCAGTTGGGTTTCCTCTTTCTTTTATTCTCCATTGCTGTTCACTTGTTTGTGGTATATTTGAAAGTCAACCAACACGGCTTTTTATAGGCTGGTCAACAATCACAGCTGTGCCATTTTACCCTGGTTACACCAAAGTGAGCAGAAAGGGTAGACGTTCAAAGAGAAAAAATGACCAGCATGGCAATTGATATAAGCAAATAAATATAACTATCACTGTGCAAGTGGTCACACATTCTGTATGATGATTTCAAAGTATAACTTTCTATTCGCAGCATTCATTTTACATTGACATATATCTACATATCTATCTATCTATCTATCTATCTATCCATCTATCTTTATACTGTAAGTATCTATCTATCTAAGTATCTATCTATCTATCTTTCTATCTATCTAAGTATCTATCTATCTAAGTATCTATCTATCTATCTATCTAAGTATCCATCCATCCATCCATTTTCTACCCTTTAATCCATTTCTGGGTCAGGGGGGTGGCAATCAGAGATGCCACCCAAGTCTCATAGCACCAGCCCCTCACTGACCCTCTGCAGGTGGTGAGTCCACAGGAGGACGGCTGCTCTCTGAGTATGAGCATAGCCTTGATCTTTTCAGTAGGGGCTTATCTATCTAAGTATCTATCTATCTATCTATCTATCTATCTATCTATCTATCTATCTATCTATCTATCTATCTATCTATCTATCTATCTATCTATCTATCTATCTATCTATCTATCTATCTATCTATCTATCTATCTATCTATCTATCTATCTATCTATCTATCTATCCATCTAAGTGTCTATCTATCTAAGTATCTATCTATCTAAGTATCTATCTATCTATCTAAGTGTCTATCTATCTAAGTATCTATCCATCTAAGTGTCTATCTATCTAAGTATCTATCTATCTAAGTATCTATCTATCTAAGTATCTATCTATCTATCTATCTAAGTATCTATCATCTAAGTATCTGTCTATCTATCTATCTATCTATCTAAGTATCTATCTATCTAAGTATCTATCATCTAAGTATCTGTCTATCTATCTATCTATCTAAGTATCTATCTAACTAAGTATCTATCTAACTAAGTATCTATCTATCTATCTATCTATCTATCTATCTATCTATCTATCTATCTATCTATCTATCTATCTATCTATCTATCTATCTATCTATCTATCTATCTATCTATCTATCTATCTATCTATCTATCTATCTATCTATCTATCTATCTAAGTGTCTATCTATCTAAGTGTCTATCTATCTATCTATCTATCTAAGTGTCTATCTATCTAAGTATCTATCTATCTATCTATCTATCTATCTATCTATCTATCTATCTATCTATCTATCTATCTATCTATCTATCTATCTATCTATCTATCTATCTATCTATCTATCTATCTATCTATCTAAGTATCTATCTATCTAAGTATCTATCTATCTAAGTATCTATCTATCTATCTATCTAAGTATCTATCTATCTAAGTGTCTATCTATCTAAGTATCTATCTATCTATCTAAATATCTTTCTGTTACAGTTTTTCTCAGTCGCTTTGGTGCATTTTTCACATCACTCTTCACATTTGCACAACTGTTGATGCATTTCTCAGAACAATTAGTGCAAACTGCAAAACCTCGTGGATAACCTGCAAAAGTGCATCACTTTCTCAAAATGAAAAGTGTATTCCTCAAAAGCAAGTCTTCATGTCAATGAAACTGTCTGTGTCGTCAAAATAATATGTCCTGACGCCATTGAGTATGAACAACACAGTCAAATGACTTAGTCACGTTTTCATAGTGAAAGTTTACTCTCGCTGTGTTTTCAATGTAAAAAACTATGAGCACACTATGAAAGTATTCGCCCCCCTTCAACCTTTCAACCTTTCGCCACATTTCAGGCTTCAAACATAAAGATATACAATTTTAATTTTTTGTCATGAATCAACAACAAGTGGGACACAATCGTGAAGTGGAACGAAATTTATTGGATAATTTAAACTTTTTTAACAAATAAAAAACTGAAAAGTGGGGCGTGCAATATTATTCGGCCCCTTTACTTTCAGTGCAGCAAACTCAGTCCAGAAGTTCAGTGAGGATCTTTGAATGATCCAATGTTGTCCTAAATGACTGATGATGATAGATAGAATGCACCTGTGTGTAATCAAGTCTCCGTATAAATGCACCTGCTCTTTGATAGTCTCAGGGTTCTGTTTAAAGCGCAGAGAGAACCATGAAGACAAAGGAACACACCAGGCAGGTCCGAGATACTGTTGTGGAGAAGTTTAAAGCCAGATTTGGATACAAAAATATTTCCCAAGCTTTAAACATCTCAAGGAGCACTGTGCAAGCAATTATATTGAAATGGAATCAGACCACTGCAAATCTACCAAGACCCGGCCGTCCCTCCAAACTTTCAACTCAAACAAGGAGAAAACTGATCAGAGATCAGAGAGCACAAATCTGGCCTTTATGGAAGAGTGGCAAGAAGAAAGCCATTTCTCAAAGATATCCATAAAAAGTCTCGTTTAAATTTTACCACAAGCCACCTGGGAGACACACCAAACATGTGGAAGAAGGTGCTCTGGTCAGATAAAACCAAAATCGAACTTTTTGGCCACAATGCAAAACGATATGTTTGGCGTAAAAGCAACACAGCTCATCACCCTGAACACACCATCCCCACCTCAGGTGTAGTTATCTGCAGTTCATCCAGAGCGATCATGGGCCTCTTGGCTGCATCTCTGATCAGTCTTCTCCTTGTTTGAGATGGAAGTTTGGAGGGACGGCCGGGTCTTGGTAGATTTGCAGTGGTCTGATACTCCTTCCATTTCATTATAATTGCTTGCACAGTGCTCCTTGAGATGTTTAGCTTGGGAAATCTTTTTGTATCCAAATCCGGCTTTAAACTTCTCCACAACAGTATCTCGGACCTGCCTGGTGTGTTCCTTTGTCTTCATGGTTCTCTCTGCGCTTTACAGTTTTTCTCAATCGCTTTGGTGCATTTCTCAGATCAAACTTAAAGTTCTCAAAACTATTAGTTCAACCTCCACAACATTGAGTCATTGGTGCACATCATCATGGCAGTTTCTCATTCCTATGAACAATTTACAAATGCTTTTGGACATGTATCAGTTACTTTCATACTATTCTCTGATGTTTTTTAACATTATCATTTGCTTCTGTTCTGTCAGTCAAAATGAAACATACTTATGACTTCTAAATAGTCATTCACTATCAAACAAAAGTCCTCATTTCATCGCTTTGGTCATCACATACAAAATTGTTGAACTAGTTCTCAAAAGCATTTTTGTCAAGCTAATTTCATACATTGATTTTATCTTTTTTTCCCTGTAAATCTTTTCTAAATTTAACAATGTCTCTCAAGTGAATTTCAGCTTTACTCATGAGGAGGTGTGTGTTTTATTGTTTAAATTTTTCACAGTTCTACCATAATGATATTTCTTGTATGTTTGTTCTATGTATGTACTTGTATGTGACTGTATTTTTGTTGCACAATGCTGTAGAATTGCAAAGAGCATTTGCAGCAAATATGTGAAATACATACAGTACACATACACACATACATGCATACATACAGTACACAGACATGTACATACAGTACATACACACATACATGCATACATACATAGAGACATACATACAGCACACATACATACATACAGTGCATACATACACACATACATACATACATATGTCAGTTACCTCTCTAAATACAGTCTTTGTGTAACTTTACTGTAGTTTTTACTGTAAATGGCTGTATAGGTCGTATGTAGTGTGCTCATAGCCGTGCTCAAGTGTCACCAAGATCTGACTTTTTTACATTAAAAACACACAGAGAGAAAACTTTCACAATGAAAACGTGACTAAGTCATGTGATGGTGTTGTTCATACTCAATGTTGTTAGGACATATTATTTTGACGACACAGACAGTTTCATTGACATGAAGACTTGCTTTTGAGGAATTACTTTTAATTTTGTGAAAGTGACGCACTTTTGCAGGTTATCCACAAGGTTTTGCAGTTTGAACTAATTGTTCTGAGAAATGCACCAACAGTTTTGCAAATGTGAAGAGTGGTGTGAAAAATGCACCAAAGCGACTGAGAAAAACTGTAAACAGAACCCTGAGACTATCTCAGGGTTCTGTGCATTCTATTTATCATCATCAGTCATTTAGGACAACATTGGATCATTCAAAGATCCTCACTGAACTTCTGGACTGAGTTTGCTGCACTGAAAGTAAAAGGGCCGAATAATATTGCACGCCCCACTATTCAGTTTTTATTTGTTAAAAAAGTTTAAATTATCCAATAAATTTCCTTCCACTTCACGAATGTGTCCCACTTGTTGTTGATTCATGACAAAAAATTAAAATGTTATATCTTTATGTTTGAAGCCTGAAATGTGGCAAAATGTTGAAAGGTTCATAGGGGCCGAATACTTTCGCAAGGCTCTGGATGTATATGTACTGTATGTATGTCTTTCACATATTTGCTGCATATTCTCTTTGCAATTGTACAGAATTGTGCAGAACAAACATACAAGAAATATCATTATGATAGAACTGTGACAAATGTAACAATAAAACACACACCTCCTCATGTGTGAAGCTGAAATTCACCTGAGAGAAATTGTTCAATTTAGGAAAGATTTACAGGGAAAAAAGATAAAGGAATGTATGAAATTAGCTTGACAAATATGATTTTGAGAACTGGTTCAACAATTTTGTATGTGATGACCAAAGCGATGAAATGAGGACAGTTATAGTGAATGACTATTCAGAAGTCATATGTTTCATTTTGACTGACAGGTCAAATGCAATTGATCATGTTAAAAAACAGCAGAGAATTGTATGAAAGTAACTGATACATGTCCGAAAGCATTTGTAAAGTGTTCAGAGGAATGAGAAACTGCCACGATGATGTGCACCAATGACCCAATGTTGTGGAGGTTGAACTAATAGTTTTGAGAAGTTTAAGTCTGATGTGAGAAATGCACCAAAGCGATTGAGAAAAACTGTAATGCTGATATTGTGTGGTTTTGCCTAGGCATGTATCTATCTATCCATCTATACAACTACGTATATATTGTATATATATATATATATTGTATGTGGAATATATTAACAATGACACATTAACAATAAGTTTGTCCATTTGAGGGTCCTTATTTCACCCATTATCACTAAAAGTATGTTTTCTCTAACCTTTAGGATCAACCAATCACAGCGTCTGAAATGATGACTCATACCGAGCAAAGGGGTCGGCCACGCCTCCTCACTAAGATAGGAGTTGTTGTCCATTCCTTGCTCAGAGTTCTCTGAGAATGTTCTGGAATTACTTTTAAGCTTAGACTCCTTGCTAGGAGTTTTTAAGTAAAGTTAGGAGCTCTCCGAGAGGCCCCTGGTTTCTGCATCATCGCCTCAAGCACAAGAGGAGAAAACTCTAACAGTCATTTCTTGTCAGTTTGTTGCAACTTTGACCCTAGTTAGTCACTCGGCACGTCGCTCAGTTTCTACCATTCCATTTTTGAATGACTTTCCTTTTTTCTCCTTGTGTCCAGATCTCGTTATTTCCACCAGTTTGTCTCTTTACTCGCCTGCTCACCACTTCTTACCCTGTATTTTTCATTTGTGAATACATTTGTTTAGACTTTGTTCCGTTTTATAGTTTGACCCAAGCAGATGATTTGTGCCTGTAATCAGTGCTTCGGAGCTACACGTGTCATTTCAATTCAATGTGTTTTTGTATATAAAGTACAAACCAACCATCTGTAAATACTGGTGACTACAGTGTTTACTCCACTAGTGACTTATCTCTGATCGAATTACTATTATAGTTCCATAATTTTATTGGAGAGATAGATAGATACTTGATTGATTTAATAATCGGTGATTGGATGCAAAATAACTTTCTCCAACTAAACACCGACAAAACTGAAATAATTGTTTTCGGACCCCAGAAACAAAGAGAGAGCGTTATTTGTCACCTCCAGGCTCTCTCTCTACAACCCTCAAATCAGGTCAGAAATCTAGGAGTGATAATGGACTCAGACTTAAATTTCAAAAGCCACATATAATCTGTAACATCAGCAGCTTATTACCACCTAAAAAACATTGCTAAAATTAAAAACATAGTGTCTAAGGCAGACTTGGAGACTCTTATACACGCTTTTGTCTCCAGTCGGTTAGACTATTGCAATGGCCTGCTCACAGGTCTGTCCAAACAGGCTGTAAAACAGCTGCAGTACATTCAACATGCAGCAGCTCGAGTCCTGACCAGAACTAGGAAGTGCGACCACATTAGTCCAGTTCTCAGGTCTCTGCACTGGCTTCCTGTTCCTCAGAGAATAGACTTCAAAGCAGCTTTACTTGTGTACAAGTCTCTCCATGGTCTCGCGCCAAGGTACATCCATGACATGTTTGTGCCATATGAACCGACCCGGACTCTGAGGAGCACAGGGACTGGACTCCTGTTAGTGCCCAGAGTCGGTACTAGACATGGGCAAACTGCATTTCAGATTCATGCGGCTAGAGTCTGGAACCGTCTTCCTGAGAATGTGAGACAGGCGTCTACTCTGGCATCTTTTAAATCTAGGCTCAAAACAATTCTGTTTAGCTGCGCATATACAACTGAATGATTTTATCTTTTCATCTTTGTTTTTATCTTTAATCTTTTTAATGCACTGTGACTATTTATGATTTTAGTCCCATCTGTGATTTTAATGTTTAAAGGTTTTTAATTTTTGTGATTTTATTTTTAATGTTTTTAATATATCTTGTGCTCTTAATGTGTTTGATTTATGCATGATGTGATAGGGGATGTGAAGCGCTTTGCGTTGCCTTGTGTAGGAAAGGCGCTCTACAAATAAACGTTGATTGATTGATTGATTGAATAACACTATTTTAGGTCACAGCAACAGAGGTGGTGCAGCCGCTATTGATGAGTTGCTTCCTATCCTATCTTGTAGGCAGAGTCATCTTGGTTCAGAGCATTTTCTCTGCTCTGGTTCAGAGTGAAACTTTGAATACTTTATTAGCCGTTATTTTTGTGTGTGTGTGTGGATTTTGTGGATTTTGTGTATTTCCTCTTGATCTGCTTGGTTGGGACCATCCTCTCTGCTCTGGTCTGGATCAGTGTAAAACCATAAAAGCTGAACTGCAGTAACAGTTTCAGCTAGAAAAAGCAACAACAAAAAGAATTGTAAAACAACTGTTTAAGAGCAACTTACGACTCACTGGTGTTTCCAACGCATTCTGATGATATGTTGAATAGGTAACATTGGTTTAGCAGCATTGCCTGAAGAGGGCGCTCTCTCTGACAAACATGTGTTTATCATTAGAACTGTATCTGTCAACGTGACCTAATCAATAGGATTTACTCATGCTGGCAGCAGCAGCAGCAGAGTTTGGCAGGATCCAGGACTGTGACAGGGCACTGCTTGTGAAATCACTGTTGGTTGGACACCAATATTTGTCTTATACTTATTGTGCAAAGAAGTGTAGTAATCTTTGATGTGTTTGAAAGAGCATTTGTTTTCACTGTGTGCTTGAACTTTATAGGTCTTCATGGGTCATGGTGCACCTACGGTATAAATTAGGGATGCAGCGATACCGATACTGGTATCGGGTATTGTGTAGATACCATAGGCTTGTACTCATACTCATGCCATAGGACCCGATGCCTGCAACCGATACCCACATTTTTATTTTACATAAGGGTCACTTCAGCAGACAGCTGTGCGGCCATTGTGATCTCCGAAAGTCTACAGCAAAAAAGCGGTTGCCGCTAGCTTAGCCGCTATCTTAGCAGCAAGGGGAGGTTGGCTTTATGGCAGTTTTTAAAGTAAACGAGTGACAATTGTAAAATATTGTGTAAGGCAAAACTGGGTGGGTCCAAAACAAACACATATAAGACCAGCAATTTAATCAAACTCCTGAAAACTCACCACCGAGCAGGGGATAACACCTGTGCTAGCACCGGAGCACAAAAACAACAAACTATACAACACGGCATTTCTATCGGTGGAAAATGACAGTGGCTCTTATGGTAATATATACAGTATACAAGAGATACATATATATTTAATTTGTATTAGTGTTTCAAATTCCCAGAGATAACACAATACAGTATTTGCAACGGTATTTGGTATCAGTAAGTACTCAAATTAAGGTACAGGAGGTAGTCTCTTGCTGGTTCCAAGAGTCAGAACTAGACATGGGGGGGGCAGCGTTTCAGATTTATGCAGCTAAAATCTGGAACAATCTTCCTGAAGATGTGAGGCTAGCATCTACTCTGGTAGTTTTCAAATCAAGGTAAAAACAGTTCTGTTTATCTGTGCATACAACTGAAGGATTTTATAGATTATTTATCTTTTTTCATCTTAAAAAAAAAAAAAAGCAGCAGCAGCAGTAGAACGCTCCATTGATGTGAATGAAATTTCAAAACATTCTACCGGTCATTATTTCTTGATAACCGACCTCTCAAAACTATAATGGCCGCTGCCCACGGCAACGTACCCTCTCCTTGTAATTCAGATGTGTAGATGACTCTGCGAGTAATCCGGCCATTTCGTCGCTACTACTGTCGCTATTGGATGTCCATGATGGAGGTGACTTTGACTAGCACCTTCCTGTCCCTCACCTCCTCCACAGCGTCCAGGGGGCAGCCCAGAGTGGAGCTGGCCCTCCTGACCAGCTTGTTCAGTCTGCTCCTGTCCCGCTCTGTGCTGCCCGGGGCCCAGAACACGGAAGCGTAGTGGCAGAAGCTTCCACAGAGTCATAAAAAGTTCTGAGCAGAGGCCTCCTCACTACGAAGGACCTCAGCCTCCTCAGAAGGAAGAGGCGACTTTGGCCCTTCTTGTGCAGGGCGTTTGTATTATGGGACCAGTCCAGTTTATTGTTAATGTGAACACCCAGGTACTTGAAGCTGTCCACCAGCTCAATGTCCTCCCCCTGGATGTTTAGCAGCGTTGGGAAAGTGGTTTTTCTCCTTAAGTCGATTACCATCTCCTTGGTCTTACTGGTGTTCAAGTCTGTGATAACCGACCGGTATTCCAATTCGTTCCCCTCAGAAACAAAGCCCACGATGGCGGAGTCGTGGGAGAACTTCTGCAGGTGGCAGCTGTGTGTGTCGTATGAAATCTGAAGTGTAGATGGAGAAAAGAAACGGTGAGAGGACTTATATCAATTGCCATGCTGTACTGTCAGAGGTGGGGGCTGGGGATGTGGGGGCAGGAGGGCCCGGGGCAGCCGAAGGCAGTGTCCACTGGGAAGTGTCCACGGGGCAGGAAGGGGGGCAGATGGAGAGGGGGGAGAATCAAACCCGTTGAAATGTTGGTTAAATTCATCTGCCCGGCGCTGGTCTCCATCCGCTGTCCCTCTGGCACTGCCCAACACGCTATAGGGTTTGAGCCAGTCCTCTGCAAGGATGAGTGTCCCTTAGAATGGTGGTGCAAACATGCTTGTATCTACAACAAGTTAGCATGTCTTGCCAAGAAATACTGGGCAACACCTGCCACATCAGTACCTTGTGACAGATTGTTTTCCCTCTCAGTTCATGTTGTTCAGAAAAATTGAGCTGCCTTGTCATCTAGAAATGTGAACAACCATTTGTGTCTTAGCAGCTGGCTTAGGTCTACTAAATAGAATGTTTAGAGATACCAATATCTATCTGTATCATTTAAAATAATGTGAGACTTAGTCTCTCAAAGTTCAGAGTTCACTGAGGTCTCACTGAGAATTTGAAAGGTCTAGTTCTGTTTTGACCCCAGAATGTCAAATTCATATCAGAATTTTTGTTTCGTTTTTAGTCCCACTTGAAAGGTGTACTTTCTGTTCTGCCCACAGACTGTCAACATCCATATCAGAAATTATTTTGTTTTTTGTTCCACTTTACAGTCTATAATTGTAAGGGACTTCTTGATTACAGTAAGTGACAGCCAGTCAATAAAACCCCATGGATATCAATTTGTCCAGTTTTTACTTATTAATACAAGTAATGGTGAGTTAACTCACCATTACTTTGTGATTAATCAACTAAAACATTTTAATCGTTTGACAGCCCAAAAAAAAGACACACAAAAGGCTTCCACAAGAAATAAATAGAGAAAGAGTCGGAAAGAAGAGAGAGCTGAAGTGACTGGCTGCACAGCGGAAGAAAAAGCGATATCAAATTATGGATTTAGGTTGAGTTCATGTATGGGTACCTCACCGCTGATGTTCAGAATTCTTTGTTCAGTTTTCGTGCAGTTCACTCTGAACCAGAGCAGTGAAAATGGCCTGAACCAAGCATACTCTGCATCAACCAGAGGAAGCAGCTCATCACAGCGTCTACACCACCTCTGCTGCTGTGACCTAAAGTGCTGTTTTATTATTTTACTTTTGTAGTGACATATTCATTTATTTGTTTGTATGCATGGATGTGTTTCTGCTGCTGGACACCTACAGAGATAAATACATTAGCTATCTCTGTATATATTTTGATATCTTTAGGTTTGAAACCTGAAATGTGGCGAAATGTTGAAAGGTTCAAGGGGGCTGAATACCTTCGCAAGGCACTGTATCCATCTATCTGAGATCATGCTCACGATGTTACGGGTCTAGTCTTTCCATCACTGCATGACGAGACAGTACCTCCAGTCCACCAGGGTGGCACTCCTTCTTTAAAAAGAAGGAAAACCAGAGGATGTGTTCATGTGGATCACCCTCCTCTGCACTGGACCAGCTCTATCAGTTTTTGTGTTGGGGAAACCGGAGGAAACCGGAGCAGACACGGAGAGAACATTGCCTGGCCTGCCAAACAATATGCTTTTTCAAAGACATATAGTCTGGGAACAAGCATGATCTCAGCGAATTCCGGGTGGGCGTGGTTGACAGACTGCATCAACCAATTAGATGCACACAGGATATGACGCAGCAACTAGCGGCACCCAAGCCGTTTCAGTAAACACAAAACAAGGGATGGCGGCATGTCAGCTAGTGCAAATGTAAACGACTGCTGTCGATTTTGTAACAAAAACTTAAAGATACGAGGAGTTATTAGCAACTCAAAGGTGAAAGGAAGTCCCGCCTCTCGGTGCGTGATTGGACCGATGTGGGTAAAATCGTGAAATGATAGGCTAGGAAGAGGTGTCCAGACGGTTCTTCTTTTGAACAGAAAGGAGGAGTGTCTGGCAGGCCAGGCAAGAGAGAACATGTAAACTCCATGCAGTAAGGATCGGAGGTGAAATCAAACACAGGATCTTCTTGCTGTGAAGCACAAGCTCTAACCACTTCGCCAACATTTAGGTATGTAATAGGAGTAGGGTTAGGATTTAGGGTCAGAGTTAGGGTTAAGGATGGGGGCTGGAGGGAGTCAGATTTGGAGAAATGTTTGCTGTTTAAAGAGGTTTAGGGTTTTTTACCCCTATGCTGCCATTTGGCCCAGGACGCTGTAATTTATTCAGCTCATTGCTTCTAAACACCAGGACCTCCAACCTGCACTGGGGGTCTGCAGGCCAGTGTGAAAATCAAAATTTCTTTCCATTATAGTTGGACTTTTTAATGATGAGTAAATGTATGGTCACAGTAAAATGAAGAAATCTGTCATTCAGGTTGGAATAGAAAAATCATGAAACATAAATCGTAAAAAATGGGTCAAAGATTGCTCAAATTTGGCAAACATTTATTCATTTGAGCAAAATAAATACATTTGACCAAATACTGACTTAATAGACAAGAAATGTCTCCCTTGGAATGAGAAAATAAAGCAACAGTTCTTGAAATAAATCAAAGTGCTTTGTCCCATTGGCAGAATGTACTTAGATTGATTCAAGCAATTATTACCGCATTGTCACTTCATATATCATTTTTTGCTGTGCATTCTGTTTATTTATCTATTTCTGTTGTGTTGTTGAGTTGAATCATGCATGAAAGCTTGTTTTTAAACATTGTACAGTTTGCACAAGGCTTTAAAAATGTTTGTAGATTTTAATTACAAAACAAAGAAACAAAGGAGAAAGTGGGCTAAATACTATAGATTGGGCGACGCATGACGGTGGGATTTTGGTGTTAAATGTAAACATTCTTTACAGTGAACTAAATCCTTGGATTACGTAGTTGCTGTACTTTTTATTGCCTCTTTTACCTTTTACCTTTATTGGAGTATTTATATTTATACAGTATTTATATGACCCTTACAGCACTTTATGGCAGATTAGTACTTATGTGCAATACCTGTGTGATAGTTTAATAGTATTGTACAGTATTTACGCAGATTAAGTTATTATTGTGCTTTTCTGCTTTCATTTCAATCAATTTTATTCAACATTTATATTCAGCTTATTTGCAATTTTCAGTAAAAACCATGTTGGAATACATTTGCCAAAGTGTGCACCAGACAAGTACATTAATTAAAATATGGTTAAAAAAAAAGTACAGAAACAATTGTCAATTGGCGGCACGGTGGCTGAGTGGATAGCACTCTCACCTCTCAGCAAGAGAGTCCTGTATTCAAATCCCCGTCGGAACGAGGTCTTTCTGAGTGGAGTTTGCATGTTCTCCCCGTGGTTGCGTAGGCTTCCCCCGGGTACTCCGGTTTCCCCTACCACTAAAAACATGCACACTAGGTTAAATCTCCAGAAGTCCAGACCAAGCCGAGCATCAACATCTGGAGATGGGTTCCCGGGAGCTGTACTACGACGACCACGTAAGCCTTAGCGGCATCAGGATGGGTCAAATGCAGAAGATTGAATTGCCCTATAGAGGGATCAAAAAAGTGCACCTTTACCTTAAAGTGCTTCGTCCAGACTGGTTAGCTGTTAGTATGTGTGTTCATTAATCATGCAAATGTATGTTTCACTGACTAATTGTGGCCATACACGCATCTGGAGATCCTCTGAAGCTAAGCAGGGCAGGGATTGGTTAGTGCTGTGATGGGAGACCTTTGGGAACTGATGCATTATTATTATTATTATTATCTAATAGTAACAAAGTAATGCAGCGTTCAGACCGCCAACGCTGGACCGCAGCTTCTGCGCGCACCAGACGCACATTTTCTAAATTTCAGACGCAGGGGTGTTCAGACCAGAAGTCCTGCCGTGCGATGGCGACCGCCGGAAGTAGCGGGCGGACTTTGATGCTCATGGATGCTAATTTTCCGCTCCTGCGCCTCTGCTGCGCCTCTGCTGCGCCTTTGCCGCAAAGTCCGTGTGTGCATACCCGAGACGCACATGCAGTTCCATGCTCAAACGCGCGTCACTGTTGACTTTGCATTGAAAGTTGCCGCAACGCATGATCCGGTCTGAACGCGGCATTAGTCATCTTTATTTATGTATCATAGATTAGCGGGATTACCATACAGGAGGTGTGTGCCAGACCTACATATGTTTAGTGGTAGGGGAAACCGGAGCACCGGAGGAAACCTATCCAGACAATGAAAATGTAAACTTCACTCAGAAAGACCTGGAGGTGGAATCAAACCCAGGAAGCACAAGCGCTAACCATTGCGCCACCTAGCCACCCATTGCAGTTTCTGCTTTTTCATGTTACTAAGAATTGTACACGTTTTTTGGCTTTTTTCCCCCTTTTTTTTCACAGTTCTGTCTACTAAGTGAACTCGGTTAAGAGCAGCCTCATAGGAATTTTACAGTGCTCGTCTGCACAGTATAACTTCCGCTGCCGTGAAATAATATTTACCACCCAATAAATGTCAATGTAGCATTATTAAGACTTACTACACCTTACAGCTTTAACAAGGACCTTTTACTGTGCTACTGATTCTCCCACCAGTTAAAAGTCTTTAGTGATTATACACAGAAGCACCGGGGCGCCTCTGACAAACATGTCTCTTCCTCCCCCCCCAGATCTTTTTTTTTTTTGGCCAAAGAGAATAACAAGTTTACAGCAAAGAGGGGATCAAAGTCCAGTGGTGGGAGACCTTGAGGAGCCGGTTCATGGAGAAATCGATGCTTTGATCGGAAAAATACAGTGTTCAAAAACAACTGAGAGGTACAGAGAGAGAGAGAGGGAGAGACCGGAAAGGAGGGGGAAGAGGGCAATTACGCACTGAAGGGTTAACGATCATATGGGTGGCCTCATCTCGAGTGTAATACCATCCAGGCAGAGGTCACTAACTTGGTGGCCTGCAGACCCCTGGGAAGATGCTCAGATACTCACATGTGGGTCGCCGTTGCCAACACCGTTTTTTAATAATTTTCTAACTAACAAGCAAGTAAGAACACTAAAAAACACACAAGGGAGGCAAGGCAAGTTTATTGTATAGCAGAGTTCATACATAAGGCAACTCAAAGTGCTCAACCAAACCTTGCATTTGTTGATCAGTCGTAACCTTGAACATAAACACAGTACAGTTTCTCAATAGAATACCAAAATGTAAGCATCCCGTTTGATCTTTATAAGTTTCTGTGCGGCTGTGTCCCAGTGCAGAGCCGACAGGAAGTATAGCATCGTCAAAACAACATACCTTTCCAATAAGAACATTACAGTATGTGCAGAAAGGATAGAATATGGAGGAGGGCTGACAGATTTACACACATTACATACAACGTGTTCTGTGACCGTAAAACATACAGACAGAAATATGATAAGAGATGTCCCAACCTCCATGTAACTTCAATCTGGTAGGTATAGAATGTGCTATCATTGTTTGATGGCTGCAGACTCTGAGGCCACTTTAGGCATTGCACTGCAAAAAGTGTTTAAGTATAAGCCAAGTCTTACTCAAATTGGCTGAATGTATCCTAGTGAATGTATCTTGAGCGCATTTTCACTGCCTTAAAACCCTAACTGCCAATTAGAAAAGGCAAAATGATATTGTTTTATAAAGTTAAAATAAGATAAAACTGTGTGTTTTGTCCCACACAGCAAAAACATTCCAAGGGAGACATTTCTTGTATCTTTATAAAGCAAGATATCATTGCTTTGTCCCTTTGGCAAATCTTGTTTTAAGGCAGTCATACTCAAATTAAGATAATAAACAAACAAAAAAACACTTGATTAACGCAATAATGACCTCATATTTTTTCGTTTTTTGCAGTGTGCATGAGTGCCAGTGAAGGGTTCATCACTTTCCACACTGATGGCACCGGCGAGGTCATCCGGTGCATGTTTTTTTCACCTCTCTCATTTACATACCAGTGCCACCCCTTTCACCTCTCCCCACACATGTGTATGGAGTTATCAGAGGGGACAGAAAGACCCCTGTGAACCCGCTATGCTGGCAACAATCCAGGGAAGGTCACACATGAAAAGTTGCAGCACCCTCCAAACCCTACAACAAAAAGTGAAAGAAGTCTAGAGGCTGTAAAACTCGGGTTATGCAAAGGATACACTGCACAATGGTCGTACAAAACAAGTTGAATAATCCATTCCCGGCAAGTGGACTGGTGTTTGAACTGCTTTGATCAGGCAGAGTGACCCTGGGGTTCTATTCTGACTTTGACACAATAACACACAAGTACAGGCTGCACCCTGGCACGGCTGACGCAGGACAGATGTTGTAATGACTAGGGGAGAAAAACAGCACATGCTAAGTCCTTATGAAGAATTAGAAGATAACTGAACAGAAAGTGAACTGAATTTACTTTCAAAAGCTTGAAATCAAGTGTAATCAATGATTATGTACATAGTATAATCTAATGCGAGACAATAAAAAAGCATTTGGATTATTAGGACCGCAGCTTCTAATAATCAATCAATAATTAGGAGATTATGTCAATTGAGGGTATAGATGTGAATGGTACCTGTTGTGTTAATCAGTGGCGGTGCATTATCTGTCACTTTGAATCAAATAGGAAACATTTGAAATATAGGGTCTCAGTTTATCTATATATATTGCTGAGTCCTGGATCTACAGCCCATACGTGGGAAATTCATCCTCTTCGGACCAATTAGTGCATCACATATTCCAAAAACACATTTTCTCCAAGTTGACATGATCCTAACACTTTTAGTTGCTGAAAAACAGTATAGCTCCATGTGGTGCACGCAGGACCAAACCATACGCTGAACGCGGGAGCTGGACTCAGGAGCTGGACTCGGGAACTGGACTCAGGAGCTGGACTCGGGAGCTTGAGTCGGGAGCTGGACTCAGGAGCTGGACTCGGGAGCTTGAGTCGGGAGCTGGACTCGGGAGCTGGACTCAGGAGCTGGACTCAGGAGCTGGACTCGGGAGCTGGAGTCGGGAGCTGGACTCGGGAGCTGGACTCGGGAGCTGGACTCAGGAGCTGGACTCAGGAGCTGGACTCGGGAGCTGGACTCGGGAGCTGGACTCGGGAGCTGGACTCGGGAGCTGGACTCGGGAGCTTGAGTCGGGAGCTGGACTCGGGAGCTGAACGAATCGCTGTTTCGATTTGTCAACCTCCTGGATTTTAGTATTATTATTATTATTATTTACAAAAAACAACATATTTATTGTGTATTTTTTTTCTTGTTTTGACGCCATTATTTAAAAACCATAAAAAATAGACTTGCTTCTGCGAGTTGTTACGACCCAGCTCAGCTAGGGTGAGGGAGGTAACAAATTAAAACCAAGATGTTCAATGGAAAAGCAAGTATTTAATAAAAGGCAAGTAAATGATAAGTAGACACAAATCAAAAGGGCACAATACAGGACATAACAGGGTAACTCAACGCTACCAAAGTAAACCCTACACTAAATCTTTACATTAATACACATAGAACTAAACACTAAACCTACTGTTGTCTCAACTGATGCGAAGTGTCACGAAAACAAAACCTCAAGGTGACAAATAAAAAGAGACAAACCAAAACAAAGCTATACGGACTCGTCTTTAGGTCATTGCCACCACTGTGACAATGACAGACAGCATAAGGACACTTGGCATACCAGCCACACACAGGCTGGCAGCCCCGAACAGGTGTGGAGTGTGGCCTTAAGTGCAGAGTGACTCCAGGTGGGGAAGCTGGATTGGCCAGGTGCACCGCTGCTCCTCCAATCAGCACCTGTGTCACGGACGTCTGGGAGGCGGGAGGGCCAGTGGTTCTCCAATCACAGGCCAGGGATCTTTACACAAGAGGGGTTGCCACACACGCACACACAAAATACAAAAACAGGGAGCAATATGTAGGCTCAGGGCCGTAACAGAGTCATACAGCATTTTTTTCTTCATATTTTTATTTTTTGACATAAATGTTGCATTTGACATTTGTTAGGATACTCTTATTTTTTTATTCAAACAGAACCGGGCAAAATATACAAAAAAGATGTATTGGAATATTAATAGTTAATAACTAAGTAACTCTAACTTCTTATCACATGTTACATATTTAAATATATGGTGTTTTCCTGAGATTTAAAAGTAAGCAAGATTTCCTGAGACTTTAAAGTAAGTATAATTTTCCATAATGGGCCACCCATTACCATCAATGGGGCAAGTTACTGTGATAATGATCATTTACAATCATTACAGGGTCCACAAAAATATTCTTGCAGGCTGGATTTGGCCCACGGGCCTCAGTTTGACATGAATTCATTAAAGGGATCATTCACTGGTCCCAGTTCTCCACCGAGGTTTTCTCAGGGTACTGATGTGGACTATTCTGAATTGAAAACACCATCTGCTGGGAGTGAGTAAGAGGAAGTACAGCCTGGATCAAACTATGATTAAACATCCCAGGACTTTACGATCTTTTTTTTGCCCTTGTTGCCCGTAAAATAAGTTGGCGCTTTGTTTTAGGACGTCTGCACATGCATGTTCTTATCCCTGATCAATCTCCCTTTGTGTTTACTACGTCACAAGGCCATGCACCTCTTTTCACAGTGGAACCTGATACTGTCACTGTATGCTCAGGAAAGTTTTTGACCTTGTGATTGTTCGAGTGTGTTGCCATCTTTTCCCCGGAGCCTGTTTGAGGCTCCACTATTTACCATCTTGCACTTTATGAATGAGTAGTAACATAACACATGCCACATGTCCGGAAAAATGAACATTTCCCTGAAGAGTGCTCTGGATGTTGTTCTAAGAGCCGTTAAACTGTCCGTCACTACAGTGAAAAACACATTAGGAAATAATAGAGCAGCAGTAGCCGACAGAGTTGACAAAGTTCACATGATAACAAGGGGAATACTTTGTTCATGCTTGGTTTCTTTTATAATAAGAACATAGTCTAACAGACACTTGGTCAATGTTTAGAACAAATGACGTTCTAAACATTGACGAGAAGTTTGTGGTTAGAGGACCAGACTTCTTGGTTTGGAAGAGGAATGAGAATGTTTACAAAGCACTGGTGAAATCCTCCATCCACTCCCATGTAATCCAACGATAAACAAATGTTAAAGATGCATGTGAAAAAGATGTAATTTCCATTTTGAGGGTAAACAGTAGCTAAGTTGGTAGAGCATTGGCCTTTGAGCCAGAAGGTTGTGGGTTCGAGCTCACCACAAGACTTTCTCCACAGACACCCCTGCTAATAGATCAAGGCTATGCAGACAGAGCAGCCATCCTCCTGTGGACTCACCACCTGCAGGAGGATCAGTGAGGGGCTGGTGCTCTGTGGATTGGGTGCAGCTATGACTCCCACCACCCCAACCCAGACATGGATTGCCATGTACATGTACTGGCAGATATACAGGTATGTTTATAAGTAAATGTTTATTTGTGTTTCAGTGCCGTTGACAAAATGCGAGTAGTAATCTTTATGTAAATGGCACCTTTCACAGGCCAGAGTCACAAAGCACTTTACAAGCCTTTGTGTCTCTTACTCCACACAGAGGTGGGCCCGGGGTGAGCATACAGGAGGCACATGCCGTATCAATTGTACATGTGTTTAGTGGTAGGGCAAACTTTGAGAAAACTTACGCAGACACAGGGAGAACATGCAAACTCCACTCAAAAAATGTGTAAAATATGTGACTAAACTCAGGCTGTAGAATGAGAACTTGGCTGTATAGATCCAGGACTCAGACTGTAGAACGAGGACTGAGGCTGTAGATCCAGGCCTCAAGCTGGAGAACGAGGACTGAGGCTGTAGAATAAGGACTTGGTTGCATAGATCCAGGACTCAGACTGTAGAATGAGGACTGAGGCTGTAGATCCAGGACTGAGGCTAGAACGAGGGCTGAGGCTGTAGATCCAGGACTGAGGCTGGAGGAGAGGATAGTTCTCAAGTTACCATACGTCTCCAGCAGGAGTCTCCATATGCAGCTTGACTAAAAATCTGTGTTTTTGAGCACGCAGACAGGATCAAAACTCAACAGACCTGTTTGAGAATCCCATTGAATTTCGAGAGTTGTTTGAATGTACACAGACTGGCCTCCTGCTGGTGCTCAGGACAAAACATGAGGAGGCAGCGTTTCAGATTTTAGCTGCATAGAGATGAAACGCTGCCTCCTCATTTTCCTAAAAATGTGAGACAGGCTTCTTCTCTGATAATGTTCAAATCCAGGTTAAAAACAGTTCTGTTTAGCTGTTCATATCTTTACTCCTTGATTGACTTGAGTGATTGTGTTTCTCTTGCCTTGTGTATGAACTGTTTTTAACAAAAATAAACTTTCCATGCCTTATGTTTTGTAAACACATTCAAACAATGACCCATGCCAATAGATAATACTGAGGTTTATGCCGTTACTAAAGTCATGGCACAATTAGTGACAGTGATCTGGTCATCACTAATACTGACGAGCCAATATGCTTCAAATCCTATTATTGAATATATTTACAGAAAGTGTGTGTGTGTGTGTGTGTGTGTGTGTGTGTGTGTGTGTGTGTGTGTGTGTGTGTGTGTGTGTGTGTGTGTGTGTGTGTGTGTGTGTGTGTGTGTGTGTGTGTGTGTGTGTGTGTGTGTGTGTGTGTGTGTGTGTGTGTGTGTGTGTGTGTGTGTGAATGGTTGGTGGTGGACGGAGGAGCCGATGATCCTCTGCAGGTGGTGAGTCCACAGGAAGATGGCTGCTACATCAGTGATGCCACAGCCGTGATGTTTCAGCTGGAGCTTCAGGCAATGTGGGGTTAAGTTAGTGGGAGCAGTTGGAGTAGGTCCCATAGTGGGTTCAAACCCACTACCTTCAGGCCCAAAGGCCAATGCTCCACTATCTGAGCTACTGTCGCCCCCATGGATTCATTCATTTGATATGAATACATATTTTGGACACAACAGAGACATTGTACAGAGCAGATGTACTGCCTTTAGAGAAACAGCAAGACCGTGGTAATATTCAAAACTTGTCCATAGGAGGATTTTAGTACAATTTTAATTCAGTCTGAAGAGGCTACAAGAGACAAAATGTTTTAAACGATTTATTGGTTGTTAATTTGTTTGCAGTTTATTATTTGTGAAGTGTTCGGTGAGCGGTGTTCTGCTTTAAAGCGCTGGCTTGATTGGCGCGACTGGGAGGGGAGTTGACAAAAGTGCATGTGATTGGTTGAGGAAGAAAGGGGGCAGTCTGGTGCAATGACGAGTGTGGGTAGTCTACAAGTCTGAAGTTACACTTCATATGTGTACATTTATGTCCTACTGTTGTGTTCATATCAAATACATCATTTTACAAATAAAACTTGTAAAACTTGGCGGACCCCCATTGCTGTTGCAGTGTGTGCAAGTGCCGAGAGCCTGTGCCTCAGGAGCACGCATTTATCTCTCCACAGCACAGCCATAAACCACCATTGTGTGTGGAGTGAGTGACAAATCCTGTGAAGTGTATTTGGACGTCATAAAAAGAGTCAAACAGATCCAGCTTTAACAATAAAAGCGGTAATAGATAAAAAATCTACGATTACTGGTCACTGCTGTCATGCAAACGACCAGTCTGACGTAGCGACCCCTGCTGATCATATAAGAATAATGAAGCTAAAGACTGAAAGAACTAAGCTAACAGCGCTCACAGTCCTCCCACTGCTGCGTCACAACAGCAGCATCTGTCAATCCCACTCAGCTGCAGCAATCAGGCATCCGCATCAAGCCTCACATTTCGAGGAAGCTCCATCCAAGCAGCAGCTTCATTCACGCCACAACCCTCCTCCTCCTCCCTGTCTCCGCCTTGTTCCGGGCCAGCTCTTTCATCCTTCTCGAGGTTTTCATCTCATAATCTCTTTCCTCTTCTGTAATCAAGCAGTGCTCTGCCGGCGTCTAAACATTTTGGCACATCAGCAAAACATATAATCTTGAAAATATTGTCCTCAGAGCTGTATGTTTAGGTTCTGTCTGATTACTGCCAACAAATATACAATTCTAATAATACCCATGCTTTGCCTGTTCAAGTCTCTCCTGATTGAATTGCATTTGAGAAGTTTGTGCTCAGTAAGAAGTTTATTTGTACAGCACATTTCATACATAAGGCAACTCAAGTAATTACACTCTCCCACTGCGTGTGACTGCAAAGAGCCTTTGCAAAGTGACGTGAGAACATAGTGTACAGAATAAGTACAGTGTTTGCATAGTGCAGCAGATTAGTGCTATATACTGTACGTTCACTGTTTGTTGTAAAAGCGAACATGCTAGCACTAACTGGAACCCTGTGCTGATTACATGGACAGCTTGGTGTAGGCTTCAGCAAATAGTTTTGTCTTGACGATGGAAGCAAAGGTTTGTGACCAAGTGTCAATTTAAAATCAATAATTTTAAACCCAACGCCTTTCCGGTCAGAATTTTGTTGACTGAAGACTTCAAACAGCCTTCAAATGGCCTATGAGGGGAATGAGTAGCATTTATATAACAGAGACACGTTGCGGGTGAATGTATTTGAATGTGTTGTTGTTTTTAGCTTTTGTAATGATCCAAGTTATACTAAAGACTTGCTTAAATGCCACTTGTTCAGGCAGAAAGTACATCAGTGCATGATGACATCCACCCAAGCTGTGTTTATAGCGATAAGATAACAGGGGCGCTGGGTTGATGGGGCCTTACAGATACACTGTATCTGAGGGTCAAATTTTACAAATTTACATATAGGCTCAGGTCGGAGGAGGGGTTAAAGTGTACCAATTTATGCCAACAACAAGTTGACTGGGGCCATGGCAGCCACCGTGATATAACTATCAAACTCAAACTGGTTTAGAATTTGGGATTGAGACGGAAATTCACTCATTAATTAACTTTATAATAAAGCAATGTGTCTCATCTTTTACTGGAGACTTGATTCTATTATTGTTTTAAAATTGAACTAGCCATTTATGTGATAGTGTGCATTTATAGTAGGAATTGCTGTTGCAGGTTAATGTTATACCAGAATGGTCTTCTGGGTTCAATTCAATGTATTATTTAATAGTCCTCAATAACAACAGTAGCTAACTGGGAGGAAAGCTGTCGATTCACCAATACAGATTAGAGAATCAAACAGTTCAAACACATGAAATGGAACGATTAAAACACATAGAACCATTGGTCCAAAGGAGACCAGTATCCATAAATGTCGAGTGTCCTGGATCATCACCATTGTCCTTTGACACTCCTGCATCAACAACTATAAAACTGTAGATCCAGGTCTCAGGTCTCCAGAGGACAGTGAAGCACATGAATCTGGGCCGGGGAAGATAGTCCACATGAGCAGATGGATGATATCTGGGTTCAGGGGTCCTGTCATCACGGCATAAAACTATGGGACAGTGGGTGAATAGCAATGAACAAACCACTTAAGTAAAACGATGACAGATAAAGTAGGAAGAGAAGAGGATAATGCTGGAGTTACTATGTTTCCCCAGCACAATGACTCCATATGCAGCTTGACTGACAAAGATGATGTATTTATAGATGTTATGATTTACACATTTAGTTGCACCACCTGCAAGTGAAAGCCTGATAGGTTAAGCAGTGCAGGGCCTGGTTAGAACTGTGAAGGGTGACATCAGAACACTAGGTGCCACAGTGCAGCTGTAAAATGCTTATTACTTAACCTACACTGCCGAGTACTTGTATCTGTGAATGATTGATGGAGGTCGGAGAGGCCAATGGCACACATTCATGGCTTTGTTACTCTGCCGCAGGGCGGTTGGGGCTACAGCAGTAGTTTACTACCACAGTGAATGGAGTTGCCTTTTTAAGCGTCTTTGGGAGTCATGACATCAGTGAAATGCATTGTTATTATTATTGTATTAAGAACAAATCAAGGAAATCAAAATCTACCTTTAACAACATGTTCAGAAAATAAATAATGTTTGAAATAATTAAAAAAATAACCAATGTTTTAAATATATTGAGGATTTTCAAATAAATCCAATTGGACAGAATTTCTCCGTTATAACCATTGACCTGGTCCAATACAACTGCATCTGATGCTTCTTTAACAGCTCAGACATCTGTCCCTGACCACGTTCTGACTGCCTTAAAACAACATTTTCCAATGGGAACAAACAAAGGTCTTGTTTTAAAAAGATACCAGAAATGTCTCCCTTGGAATAGGAAACACTAAATGGATCTGTTTTAAAATAGCCAGAATGTACTCAACTTAAGATAAAAACGACTTGATTCAAGCAATTGTTACCTCATATTTCATCATTTTTTTGCAGTGCACCTGTATCATACTGGGGACTGTCCCTCCAAGGAAACCCTGACCCACATCTGAAGCGTCGGTGTGAAGAGAGAGTAAAACAAGGATCAATTGGTTCACAGAGATGATAGTCTAACAAACCCTGGCTTCAGTTCTCTTTGACCCACTTTCAGAGGCGTCTCAATAACCTATACACTATTGTTTATCGATGTGTCGAACTTAATGCTGAATCATATTAAACCTGGCTCCCGATCAAGAATGTTAATGCATAATGAAGGCAGTGAGGATGTGCAGTGAGTCGTGTTGCAGCTGACAGGTGGGCGGCCATCTAGTGCAGGCTTTAGATAGTACTTCTGCCACTTTATACACACTTATTTGTATTGCAGTTCATACACAAGGCAACTCAAAGTGCTTAACAAGATAGAAACACACCACATAAAGTCATGAAAAATCACAGTACATTAAAAAGAGTAAAGATCAAATCCCTCAGTTGTATGCACTGCTAAACAGAAGTGTTTTAACCTTGGTTTTAACATTTGACAGAGAAGAAGCCTGTCTCACATTTTCAGGAAGACTGTTCTAGATTTTATCTGAGTGAAGGTGAAATGCTGATGTTCAGTTCTGACTCTGGGCGCAAGCAGGAGGCCAGTCCCTGTGCGCTGCATGGTCCCAGCAGGAGGCCAGACCCTGTGCTCTCAGAGTCCCAGCAAGAGGCCAGTCCCTGTGCGCTGCATAGTCCCAGCAGGAGGCCAGTGCCTGTACTCCTCAGAGTCCCAGCAGGAGGCCAGTCCCTGTGCTCCTCATGGTCCCAGCAGGAGGCCAGTCCCTGTGCTCCTCAGAGTCCCAGCAAGAGGCCAGTCCCTGTGCTCCTCAGAGTCCCAGCAGGAGGCCAGTCCCTGTGCTCCTCAGAGTCCCAGCAGGAGGCCAGTCCTTGTGCTCCTCAGAGTCCCAGCAGGAGGCCAGTCCCTGTGCTCCTCAGAGTCCCAGCAGGAGGCCAGTCCCTGTGCGCTTAATGGTCCATGTTTATTTGTCATTGAATGTCATTGGTTGTGTTTTTCCAACTGTTTTTGAGTCGTTCCTTGCTGATGCAGGAGGATCTAAGGACAGTGATGATGATCCAGGACATTGAAGGACATTTAGGGACATTAAGATGACTAATGTGCACATTGGTCATTTGCCCCCTGTCGATCAATGTTTGTTTTCTGACCTATGTTTGTCAGGCGGCACGGTGGCTGAGTGGATAGCACTCTCGCCTCTCAGCAAGAAGGTCCTGGGTTCGAATCCCGGTCGGACCAGGGTCTTTCTGAGTGGAGTTTGCATGTTCTCCCCGTGTCTGCGTAGGTTTCCTCCGGGTACTCCGGTTTCCCCTACCACTAAAAATATGTCCAATAGTTCTGGCATTAGTACAGGCGCCTCCTGTACTGGCGACCCTGCTCCCATCTCTGTGTGGAGTGAGAGACAAATGCCCAAAAAAATTAACAATTGTAAACCGCTTTGAGACTCAGATCTGCAGTGAAAAGGCGGTATATAAATAAAGATTACTTACTACTACTTACTACTTACTGTTTGTTACTATTGCATTTCCTCTGTCCGAACGGTTGGATTCTCTCATATGGTGTTGCTGAATCGACAGCTTTGTAAAATCCTCCAAAATAACTGCTGTTGTGATTGAGGCTCATACAAAAATGAATGTAAAGGAATGAATAGATAAGCACATACATAACTCTCACAACGCCGCATTTATGACTTGTTATTGCACCATGAGTCAAAGCAAATTCCTAGTTTCACTGCAAAAAATTCTTCAATATGAGGTAATAGAGACCTGAATTGAGTGGTTTTATCCTATTCTGAGTACATTCTGACTGAGTTAAAACAAGATTTTCAAATGGGACAAAGACAATTCGTCTCATTTCAAGTGCAATGTATTTCTCATTCCAAGTGAGACATGTATTTTTTCTTTGTCCATTAGGCTAATCTTGTTTTAAGGCAGTCAGAATGTTCTCAAATCTAGATCAATAGATAGAGAGATACTTTATTGATCCCCGTAGAAGACATTCAGGATCATCAAGATACATTTGGCCAAATTTGGCCTAATTTTTGACTTTTCACAGTGCTGTGACTTCCTGCTTTGTAAAAAATTAGAAAATGTGAGATAAGTTAAGGTAATTTCAGTACATTCTGACTGTCTTAAAACAAGATTTGCCACTGGAAAAAGCAGTTTAGTCTATATTTTATTTCTCATTCCACGGAGGACATTTCTTGAAGTTTCTTCTTGTCAAATTAAAATAAAAACACTGGATTCAAGCATTTATTACCTTGTCTTTTTTTGTAGTGTGTTACATACAATGACAAAAAAACATTCTTATTCCGTCTGCCGTGAACCCTGGAGAGTGCAGCAATAAGTCTCCGTGTATGACTTCACCTAAACTAAACTATGCAGTAAATATTTTTGTTCTTGATGTAAGAGCAGGCTTTGGGTAAGGGGCACCGTGCATTCTAGGTCAGGCCCGTTATGTGAACACTGTACTTCCCGCTGCGAGTGTAGTGGATGTGTGTCTAAAGCGAACTAATCTCCTCTGCTGTGGCCTCCTCTACAGTATTTTTCACACACGGTGGTCTGGGCGCACACATGAATGCTTGAACCCTGGCTGCATGCATGACTGTGTTTCTTTGCATGTGCCTGAAGCTGAGCCGAACTCCGTGACCTGTCCATCAATCTAACGGCAGTCGGCAGTTCCACTTGTTTTTCACTGTTTGACTGATGTTTTCAAGAAATGAGATAAAGATATTAAAAAAAGCACATTTTAATATTCTGGAAATCAGGACCAAATGTGCTATACAGTACAACTAAAGCTGACATTAACAACATTATGGTCTCTCTCTGGTCTCTCTGTGTTCTCTCTTTTCTCTTCTCGGTCACTCTTCTTTGTGGTCTCTCTCTGATCTCTCTCTCTGGTGTCTCCCTCTGGTCTCGCTCTGGTTTCTTTGTGGTCGCCCTGGTCTCTCTGGTCTCTCCCTCTGGTGTCTCTCTCATGGTCTCTCTCTGGTTTCTTTCTGGTCTCTCTCTCTCTCTGGTATCTCTCTCTGGTCTCTCTCTGGTTTCTCTCTGGTGTCTCTCTCTGGTTTCTCTCTGGTGTCTCTCTGGCGTCTCTCTCTGGCCTCTCTCTCTGGTGTCTCCCTCTGGTCTCTCTCTGGGTTCTCTCTAATCTCTCCCTGGTCTTTCTCTACTCTCTCTCTGGTTTACTTGGTTCATTTGGTCTACCATGACGGTTGCACACTTGTCCAGAGGGTGCTGTGTTAATGGATAAACTAGAAAGATTATATTTATTTTAAGATTATTCTTTGTAAAACTTCATTATCAAACATGAAGATTAAAGATTTATAATCCTTAAGATCGTTTATTTGTCCAACAGTGGGGACATGTCACCAAGTGTATAATCTCTAAATTTAGCATGATGCAGAAGCAAGTATAGAATCTCTAACTTTAGAAAGTAAAAAGTCGAACATGTGAATCTTGAATCTTCCTTACGGCACCACAGAGTTGAACTAAAAACATTGCTCTCGCTCAAATATTTGTTTACTGCAGCAGTGTGGCAGTAGTATTTGTGGTGCCAAAGTTTCACTTTTGGGGAAACCATTGGCAGGAACTACCTCCGCTATTACACTTTTGATAATATAAGGATCACAATAACAAAAATATAACATAATTATTACATTGTTATAGATCTCTTACATTTGTTGCAGTTTCAGATGTTCATTCTCTAAGAAGTCTTATTCTTGTGTGACTAGTGTAACTTTAAGTATAACTAACGAAGAGTGTAAGTAAAATATGTTTAAGTTCATGTTTTTGTGCATGTTTTTGTGCAGTTGGGAGTCAAGTAGGCCATTCCAGTCCTAAATGATCTGACGTGGCCACATTACTATATATCTGTGTTCAGACATTCAGAAGGATCCTATAAATCCACGCAGTAAACCAGGCTCCGCTGCCAGGTCCTTGTTTTTCTGGTTCTATTGCGGTGACGATGAAACACGGTTCAAGCGAACCGCGTCACCTTTACGCGCTGAGTGTTTATTTGTATGCGTGGGTGGGGGCTCGGGCAGGCGGGGGCACTTCCTCTGCGTCTATCTGGGGTCATACGATCCTTTCAACGTGGATCCATAAATGACCGGTGGGCTCGACGGCCACACTATGGCGCACAGAGTCCTGATTGGCTCACTCAGCCTATATATTGTCGCAAGGTGTGAGAGTTCCAAGAAACGGCAATTTCACCACAACAACGAGCATCCACCTTTGAATGATGAGAGCGCAAATACAGAAGGTCCCACAGATTGTGGAGCTGCTGAAGAAGAAGTCAGTGGGACTGCAGCACTTTAAGCCCACGTCGTCAGTGTGCGTCCTAGATGAGAAGGATGCTGTGCAGACGCCGCTCTGCCCTCACGCAGCCTCCAGAGCGCACACTGCGCACGCTGCACACAGCTTGGATGCCATTCCCGGTCCCACCAACTGGCCCCTAGTTGGCAGTCTGGTGGAACTGCTGCGGAAAGGAGGACTCACCCGGCAACACGAAGCCTTGGTAAGATTCATCACAGAGTTATAGAATTGTGTCAGTTTAGAGATTTAGATCCATTTTATATTCGTTTCATAATGACTTTTTCTTCTTTTCTTTTTTTTCATACAAATGTGATTTATTTTGAAGGTTGATTACCATAAGAAATTTGGAAAGATTTTCCGGATGAAGCTGGGCTCCTTTGAGTCAGTGCACATTGGTGCGCCCTGTTTGCTGGAGGCGCTCTATCGGAAGGAGGGAAATTACCCTCAGAGACTGGAGATCAAGCCGTGGAAAGCCTACAGAGACCTGAGGGACGAGGCGTACGGACTCCTCATTCTGTAAGTGAGCCACGTTTGAACATCACAGCAAAAAAGCCAGAGTTTGTCCTGAAACATGACTTGAACTCGTTCGACAGTGAAGGCAAAGACTGGCAGAGAGTGAGGAGCGCGTTCCAACAGAAGCTGATGAAGCCCACGGAGGTGGTCAAACTGGACAAGAAGATCAACCAGGTGCGTCCCTCTCAACCCGCTCTGTGTGCGTCTCTTTAACATTTTCTAATAGCTTCTGTTTTGTTCTGTTCAAGGTTCTAGTGGACTTTGTTAGCAGGATTAAAAATATTAACAACAATGGGAAGATTGAAGATTTGTACTTCGAGTTGAATAAATGGTCGTTTGAGAGTAAGTCACTCTTAGTGCAACAGTGAAACAAATTATGATCCAATAACAAATGTTCACATGGTCAAACTGATATTCCATGCTCTTACTTTAACCCATCACTCCAAAGTCTCTAATACAATGAATGTAATCAATTCTTTCACTTGTTTTTCTTTGTAGCAATATGCCTGGTCCTTTATGAAAAGCGATTTGGTCTTCTGCAAGAGGAAGTCAACGAAGAAGCAATGAACTTCATCACAGCAGTAAAAACAGTGAGTTTGAATAGAATCAATTATGTCTGGCGGGTTTTTGTGTAGCACTGTTTATACACAAGGCAACTCAGAACAAAAGAATATTGCTCAAAAGTCCATTCACTTTACTGTAATTCAACTTAAAGTTTTGAATTAATACATGACAAGTGAGACATAACAAGCCTTTATTTTTTTTGTTTTTAAGAATTAGCTCAAAGCTGGCAAACAACCTGAAATAAAACTACTAAACAAATGTGAGCCATAAACATCAGAGCAAAGACTTGGCATACATCACTTTGCATCTAACAAGTTTTTATTATTTACTAATTTCACATTTTAAGTCAGACTTTTGAGCACTATTCCAATTTTCTGCGTTTCTCCGTCTTAGTTTTAGCTTTCCTTTGACCTATTTAGATTTGTAACTAGACTGAACCAGTCCTAAGATGTAGCCTAGTATCTGAAATCATGAGTTGGATTAGAGGACTGCAGACCTGTCACCATAGTTCTCCCACTGCTCGTACACGTGCCACAGTTTGAGAAGCGCTACGTTTTGACTTCACGGAGGCTGGTTCAGCAGGTTCACACTGGGCCGAGCGAGGTCAAGTGAATATGTTTACTTGGATTTACTGGGCCAAACCAATATCACTCAGAGCAGAGATAAGGGGTGTTAGGGGCCACTGGGTGCAACATACAAACGAGTTAAGGTTTGGGATTGATTATGTTAAACAGCTGCAGGACATTCCAACCGCTTCAGCTCGAGTTCTGACTGGAACCAGGAAGTACCGTCACATTAGTCCAGTTCTCAGGTAACCGCTTCCTGTAGCTCAGAAAATAGAGTTTAAAACAGTTCTGCTTACATGTCTCTCCATCACCTCGCACCAATGTAACATGTTAGTGCTATATGAACCAGCTGGGACTCTGAGGAGCACAGGCACTGGTCTCCTGCTGGGACTCTGAGGAGCACAGTTACTAGTCTCCTGCTGGGACTCTGAGGAGCACAGTTACTAGTCTCCTGCTGGGACTCTGAGGAGCACAGTTACTAGTCTCCTGCTGGGACTCTGAGGAGCACTGGCCTCCTGCTGGGACTCTGAGGAGCACAGGGACTAGTCTCCTGCTGGGACTCTGAGGAGCACAGGGACTAGTCTCCTGCTGGTCCCAGAGTCAGAACTGATTATGGGAGGCAGCATTCCAGACCTATGCACGTAAAATCTGCAACAATCTTCCTGAAGGTGTGAGACAGGCCGCTACCCTGGTTATATTCAAGTCCAGGCTGAAAAAGGTTCCTATAACTTATTTAATCAGGCAGCAGTTTGGGTTGCCTTCTGTATGAACTGTCCTGCAGATTGGTTGATTATTGCTCTGATTGTGTTATTGATGATTGGATGAATATGTGTTGTTTCAGATGATGAGCACGTTTGGGATGATGATGGTGACACCAGTGGAGCTTCACAAGAGCCTGAACACCAGAACATGGCAGGACCACACCGCGGCCTGGGATCGAATCTTCAGCACAGGTACTTTGCTTTATCTCTATCTTATAGTTGTTTGAATAAGGACTTCACATTACAGGCATTATTTAGCACTAAAATACTTCATATACGTGATTTATTTTTATATACTGTAGTATGATAACTTCTTGAATCAAGTGTTTTTTAATCTTATTCTGAGTACATTTTGACTGCCTTAAAACAAAATTTGCCTTTTTAAACCTTTTTATTTGTCGCATTGGTCAATCTTGTTTTAAGGCAGTCAGAATGGGCCCATTTTAAGATACATTAAGCAAAATGTTAGCAATTTTTGGATTATTTTTCATCCCTTTTTCTAGTTTACTACCAAATGTACCAGGAGTAGCTAGAGTTCACCTTCCAGTCTTCTTGGTAGAAAGGTATTTGGTCCGTCTATAACAAAAAATACTTAGCTAGCTTAGTTACTAAAGTCTGGTATAGAACCAAAATAGAACCATAAAAGTGTGAAATGCCAGGAAAATAAAAATATGCACTATGGGGACTAGAACATGCACTCGAAGAGCACATACTCCGCCCAGACCACCTTCAAATCTGAGTGCTGGAGGGCCTAAGGACAGTAGTGAGGATCCAGGACATTGGTCGTCTGCCCCTTATGGACCAATGGCTCTATGTGTTTTTTACCATCATATTTCTTGTGTTTGAACGGTTTGATTCTCTGATTTGTGTTGAAGAATCAACAATTGTCTGAAATCCTCTGAAATAACTACTGTTGTAATTTAGCGCTGTACAGAAATAAATTGAATTGAATTGAAGACAATGTATGACAAAAACATCAATCGAAATCACTTAATCTCAGGAGCTGATTCACATGTTGTTTTTTTCCATTCTCAGCCAAAGTCTACATTGACAAAAAGATGAAGACGAACACAGACAGAGCGCCGGACGACTTGATCGGAGACATCTTACATCACAGCTGCCTTACCAAAAAAGAGCTGTACGCGGCGATCACAGAGCTGCAGATTGGAGGAGTGGAAACGGTAAGAAACTAAACACATCACAAACAAACACTATCAATTATCAACTTTCAATGCAACAAGTTATCAAAAAATAACAAGTCAAAAGTTGCTTGAATTGGGAAATGTAATCTTACTTTGAGGACATATCGACCCCGTGACAGCCAGATCCTGTCAGACCACTAAAGCCAAGCAGGACAGAGCCTGCTTAGTTCGGTGATGGGAGACATTAGGAAACACCAGGTGCCACAGTGGGGCGGCTGCGGCTGTAAAGAGCCGATCTGTCGGTCTGTCCTTCTCCCACATTGCCAAGAATAAGTCTGGTGTGTGTGTACCAGGGCACCTGTGGCTACAGTAGGAGTTTGTCACCACCGTTTATGGAGTGAAAGAATAATGACATGTGAAGCGTCTTTGAATTTCCTGAAGGACGCTATATACAATTAATTTATTAATTAAAGCAAAAACTCTTAAAAATGAAAATCATTTGAAATTGCACTGTTTATTTATTTTCCTGTGGATATGTTTGTCTCGCTGTGAACAGTCATTGTGTCCCATTCAATGCAAAAATACAATTCGAAAATTGTTCAAAAGCCCATTTACTTCTGTTCATAATTGGCTCAAAGGTCATCTGACCCATTTAGGTTTGTAACTTGACTCAACCAGTTCTAAAAGGTATTCTAATTCATCAAAATCATCATTTAGAAAAGACAAAAGCTGCATATCATAAGTACAGACAGATAAAATGTAGTTTTATGACATGTTCATTGTGGTCTCAGAGCAGACACGTGTCTCTTTAGACCAGACCTTTTACCCTTGCTTCTTTATTATGCTTAAGTCGAGATTTTATTTTATTTTAGTATAGAGTTATTGTGCTGTGTGCTTCTCATTCCTACTGTTCTGATGCAGCACAGAAATTTCCCCGCTCTGGGACGAATAAAGGATCTCTTAATCTTAATCCAGCCGAATCTATCTGAAATTCAGATCTCTGAATTTGAATACTGCCGGTGCATCCCTTGGAAAGAGTTAAATTGGGATAAAAACCCCTTGATTTAAGAAATTATTACCCTATATTTTATCGTTTTTTCAGTGAAGAGGCCAGTCCCTGTGCTCCTCAGAGTCTGAATTGGTTCATATGGCACTAACATGACACAGATGTACTTCGATGCAAGGCAATGGAGAGACTTTACACTGGGAATGAGCCTTTTATGCTTCCCCTTTTCCAGACTGCTAACAGTATGCTGTGGGCTATCTTCAACCTGTCACGGAACCCTGGTGCCCAGAAGAAGCTGCTGGAGGAGATCCGAGCGGTGGTGCCCCCAGACCAGGACCCCTGCGGAGAGCACCTCAAGACTATGCCCTACCTTAAAGCCTGCCTTAAGGAGTCCATGAGGTAGGGCCATACTTTCAGACTCAGTGACATCACAATGAGGAACATTGTAGCGCTGGTTGAGAATTAGACCTCTGATCTGGCGATTTCAATGGTTCTCAAGTCCTCTTGAGATAACTACTGTTGTGATTTAGGGCGACACAAGAATACATTGAATTTAACTGAATAAATATCAAATACAATTAAAGTAGCAGATATCACCTTTAAACCTATCTCATTCTGGATTAATATTAGACTATTCTAGGTTTAATTAGGTCTTATTAGCTTAACCGTTTCCTTTATACCTTTACCACAACCAACATTATTTACAGTATGGGTGCTTCCCTAATTTACAACGGAGCATAAGCCTCACCAGAAACAACAGCAAAAATATTCCTATTTATAATAAACTACACAGCAAGTGAAAGTAAAAAAAAATGTTTACATTTGACTTAATGTATCTTAATTTGACCACATTCTGCCTTGAGATTTGCCAATGGGACGAAGCATAATGATCTTGTTTAAATAGATAAAAAATAAGTTGCGTCCCTTCACCTCCGGTGGGGGACAAGTCTCACTGTTGTGGCGGCCAACAGGCCTAACAGCAGTGCAGAGTACTCGGCCTTCTTGGAGTCCTTCTTGGATGGTGCACTGACTGGGGACGCAATTTTTCTCCTGGGGGACTTCAACGCCCATGTGGGAAATGCCAGTGACACTTGGAGAGGGGTGATTGGGAAGAACGGCCCCCCTGATCTGAACTTGAGCGGTGTTCAGTTGTTGGACTTCTGTGCGGTCACGGTCACGGTCTGTCCATCACGAACACCATGTTCGAGCACAAGGTTGTCCACCAGTGCACGTGGCACCAGTATCTGAGGCCGGAGGTCGATGATCAGCTTTGTTGTTGTATCATCTGACCTTTCGGCCGCGTGTCTCGGACACTCAGGTCAACCGATCATGAGTTGGATCTGCTGGCAGGGGAGGAAGCCGGTCAGACCTGGCAAGCCCAAGCGTGTAGTGAGGGTATGCTGGGAACGTCTCCCAGCAGACCCCTATCAGACGGACTTTCAACTCACACCTCCGGGAGAGCTTCTCTCAGGTCCCGCGGGAGGAGGGGGACATAGAGTCTGAGTGGACCATGTTCTCCCCTCTATCTCCGATGCGGCAGCTCGTAGCTGTGGTCGCAAGGTCTCTGGTGCTGGTCTCAGCTCTACACTCTCCATTGGATACCCACCGTGTTCCCCGGGGTGTCCTTTGGGGGTTCTCCAGGATTATGGGGTCTTGGGTTTTAAGGGCCGTCTGGTCCCTGTATGACCGGAGTCAGAGTTGCAATCGCATCAGTCCCTGCCTGGACTGTTGCCCCCGCGACTCGGCAACAGATGAAGAGGAAGAGGAAGAAAACAGTTCTTAAATACCACTAAATAACTTTATCACATTGGCAAAAATTATCAAGACTCAACTTCAAGATTAAAGAATGTATTTGCCATTTGCAATAAAACCCCATTGGAAAAACTGTGCAAGATTTCCCCAGCGTGCACTAGATAGAACACACCCGAGCTGTTTATGAGACTAAAAATAAAAGAATGAAATCCTATTACTGAGGCCTAATCTTACCTCGACTTTAATCTCAGAACGTTTCAACTTTTATCTCATAACATGACTTTATTCTCACAATATTTCTGCGACTTAAACGTTGAATTATTATGAGTTTATTTTCATAGTAATTACATGACACAAAGTTACGTGCAGTCCCCAGAAAAGTCATGCCAGAGCACGAGCCAAAGTATCAGTAATGTGACCTGACGTAACGTACAGTAAAACTAAGTCATGAGTTTTACGTTAAGTCCAGTTACAGATTGCACTAACTCTAGCACATGACGTCTCTATAAATACGCTTTTTCAAATGAAGGGTAGCATGACCACTTAAACCTGAAAATACATCCACCTGGTCCCGTTCAGGTGACCTTCTAGTCCGCCTTTGGTTTCCTTTCGGTCACAAGTTGTCCTGCATGGTATTTACAGCTAATACTTTAACCATATCACAGACTGTAAATCAGGGGTCTCAAACTCAATTTAGCTGCGGGTTACGTGAGGCGCTGTCTGGGGGTATACTTATCACATGTGTTTGTGTGCAACATATATGAACATCGGATATAAATCGATCCAACCTATGATGATATTCATACATTTCAAATTGTCCCGTCTACTTATTCTTCAATTTTAACAGTAGAGAAACATTTTGCTGCAAAAAGTTATGTAAAATGTTTCAAATTTGGCAAAATGTGTGTGTTAATTTGTGTACGTTCTGACATCCCTAAAACAAGATTTGCCAATGGGACAAGCTCTTGTTTTAAAAAGATACGAGGAATGTCTCTTTCTGAATGAGAAAATAAAGCCACAGTTCTTGAAATAAGACAAAATGGCTTTATCCCATGGGCCACAAAATACTTAATTACAGGCCACAAATAGCTCTCGGGCCACATGTTTGAGACCACTGCTGTAGATTAAATCAGATTATATGATTTTTAAAAAAACACCAGTTACAGTGATACTGCTTCTATACATGTGCTTATGACTTATACATGTGCCTGATACTTACATGTGTGATGCTGTTGCCTGACATGTAAAACTCATTGCCGTTTTGAATGCTTTCAGGTTATCGCCGTCGGTTCCGTTCACGAGCAGGACCTTAGACAAAGACACTGTGTTGGGAGATTACGCAATTCCCAAAGGAGTAAGTGGCTTATGTACATACTTATACTGTACTTAATTTACATTTTCTTAGATTTGTTTTACTAAACTATCGCTTTTGTACAAAATCAGCAGTGGACTTTCAACTTGTAATGAGATTTTAGACGAGATAAGAACCTTTATTTGTCTCATGGTAGGAGAATATCAACGTCCAGCGCACATACAGGGCAGTAGTAAGAGCACACAGGGAGCACACAGGATATACCATATTTTTTCATTTCATTCATTGGTTTATTTCAAACATGCATGAGGTAAACAAACAATTGTTCACAGAAAAAAATGATATTGAGAGTACACAAGAAAACCTGTGCATGGTTTGAAAAGGGATTGGTCGAGGCACGTTTAAGATTATTTTAACCCAATTCCCTCCCAGTCATTCAAACACATATTGCAATACAAAAGAAATCGAAACCCTGCAATACCCTCCAACAGTACTCATGACATCAATATGACACACACAGACTCACACACACATAACACCTATGGCAAGAAACAAGACAAGACGCACACCAGTATAATAATAATAACAATAATACATCAGTTTTATATAGCGCTTCTCAAAAACTCAAAGACGCTTCACAATTCAGGACACACACACACACACACGTTTAGACAGACACACAAAACTAAAAGCAGGAAAGAAGAGTATAAAGTTGAGACTAAGAGTCATATGCTTGGAGGAAGAGGTGAGTTTTTAGCTGTTTTTTGAAGGAGTTTAGTGAGTCCGAGTTTCTGAGATGTTACGGAGCTAGCGGTAGATTTTTCAATATCAATTTATCGATGATTAAGCAAGACCTAAGGGGAATAACTCTGACTTTAGCATATAAAGTCATGATTTGAAGAGATTTGAATTGATTTCTATGCCCCCGTTTTGACCATCATCCCTTGGTTCATTCACAGACCGTCTTAATGATTAACAGCCACGCTCTCGGCTCCAACGAAGCATATTTCGATGACACCAAGCAGTTCAAGCCTGAGCGATGGCTGCGAGAGACTAGCACTATCAACCCTTTTGCCTACGTGCCCTTTGGCATCGGGAAGAGAATGTGCATCGGACGGAGACTCGCAGAACTACAGCTGCAGCTCGCAATGTGTTGGGTAAGAAGCATTGGTCTGTTGTGTCTCTCAAAGGTGGGGAAATGCCAGTGTTGCATCACCGGTTACAGAACATTAGGAATGAGGAGCACACAGCAAGTGCTCCAGCTTAAGTGTAATGAAGAAGAAAATCTAAAATCTTTAGCTTTAGTATAATGAAGAAGCAAGAATGAAGTATAAAAATAATGATATTCAGTTAAATCAAAATACAACATACAGTATGTCTAATGCACTGTTACATTCACAACTAAGTCTGTTTATTCTTCACCACAAGTGAAGTCCAATGTTGCATGGATTATAAATATTGAGAATACCATGACGTTCTGGTGGCCTCGCTTCTAATTTGTTGATTTCTTCAAACAGCTGGTGCGAGACTTCGAGATTGTGGCGACTGATTCTGAGCCCCTGGATGTGATCCACTCTGGACTCCTGGTTCCGAACAGAGAGCTGCCTGTAGCTTTCCTCAGAAGATGAGGTGAGAGCATCTATCTATCTACAGTATCTATCTATCTATCTATCGGTCTGTCTGTCTATTTGTATCTATCTCCATGATCCTCACATATGTTTGTTTATGTTTCCTTTAGCTGAAGACAATACCTCTGGCGGAGGGTCCTGTGACTCCTGGTTTTGCTGCTCTGTACATAGAATACACACGTGATACTTAACACATATACCTCAGGCCTCTGTGACCGATACCTGTACCTTTGTGACTACTTTGTTATTGTTTGTGGCTGACCAAAAGTACTCGAGTGAATGTTGCACCCCGGCAGCTTTCTCTAAACCTGTGTGAAGACGTGCAGCCGACAAATATGTAAATAAATGTCTACTTTGTATGCTAGTTTTTGTTATGTATATACATGGTACCTTGTAATATTGTACATTGTTTTACATAGACTCTATTTTATTCAACTGATTTTAACATTAATAAATGTATGAACTCTACTTTGCATTGGTGTCATTCGAACACTGCCGACCTGACCTCACATGTAGTGCATCTGTGCAATAACTAAAGTCAGAATGTGCAATATAGTTTGCACCGGTCCAGATTGGAGCAGAGAGAATTCATGGTTCAAACCAAGGAGATCAGGCAAATATCCACTGCAGGAATGCTAACTTTTTGAAAAATGCTAATAAAGCATTCCGCTTTATCTCTGAATACATTATTATTATTATTATTATTATTAATATCATTATTTTTATTCTTATGTTTTTATTTAGACAGTGATAGAACAATTAAAGTAATAGCAACTTAATAAAAGAAAAAATGAAGAAATGAAGTACACATAACAAACAACAAACATACACATGATCTCGTCTGCCTAGAAGGAGGCAACTATAAGTCTATCTGAAAAGGAGTGGGGGAAGTAAACACTTATATAACCCCACCCCTTTCTTCTGTACTTCAATTTTGTAACTTAATAGACTTTCATTTAATAATTATTTTAGCTCTGGATACAAGTTATAATACACATTTTGGCTCTAGATACAAGTTACAATACACATTTTTATCTCTGAATACATTATTATTATTATTATTATTATTTATTGGAAAAGAAAAGCAAAATATAGATTGACTCATACATCTCGTGCTCACTAAGTGCAGGAGTAAGCCTCATCCACAGTAGTACCCAACTCTCTTTAGCATTTTTCTTTTCAGTCGTTTTGGTGCATTTCTCACATGTGGAGGTTGAACTAGTAGTTGTTGAGAACTTTCATTCTGATCTAAGAAAAGCGCCAAAGCGACTGAAAAGAAAAAAACGATGTGTTTCAGAAACCGGTCCAACACCTTCCTCTTGTGGCTCTGCCTGGAACGACACCCCCCCCCCCCTATTCTGTATAGCCCTATCAGTAGTTCTCAAAGAATCATACGGTTCAAACACAAGCAATGCAATGATAAAAATAGTGTGTGCGTGTGTCTGTGTGCGCGCGTGCGTGTGTGTGTGTGTGTAGGTCAAGCTTCATTTCTAATTCTAGAAATATATAGTCTATTACAATCTCACTGAAGGCTCTCGGCATCAGAACTATTCATTCAATCATACATAATGGTTTTCTGTTCAAATGAGCTCTGCAGCTATACACAGATTAGTCAAGGCCTTTGCCATAGGCCTCAGTGTACTGTACTGTATCAGTACGGATCATGCGTGGCCTCCAGTTTCAATACAAAGTCTATTATTGTGAAGCACTTTGTGATCCTGGTCTGGGAAAGAAGCAATACAAACAAATAAACGTGATTGATTGAACTACACTTTGAAGAGTGGCCTAAACCCGAAGCAGCAGCATTGATGCAGCATCATCGACACAGAGCCACACAAATGACAAAAGTTCAGTTCTGTTGATTGTTTTAATGAAACGACACAAGTCATTAGAATAAAGCTCCATTTGGAGCATAATGTGATGTCACATCACAATGCACTCAGGACGTCGGCTCAAGACACAGAGCTCAACATGAGCAGAGAAAGAATGTCTTTCCAAAAGACAAACAACAAACCAATAGTTTACTTTAAACTCAAAAGGTTTGCACAGTGGCACAGGTTCAAATTCACTTTAGAAAAGAGGACATTTCACATTTATATGAAAACATGATCATAAAACTGATCAAGTTAAACATTAAACAGATCAAAAAAGATCAGGCAACATTCTGTTATACCATAACAATGATATATAAAAGCACTCAGGGAGTGCGAGACTGTTCTTCCCAAGAAGAAAAATAAGAAACATGTGAAACATAAGGAATAATGTACTCCAACATGTGACCAGTTTGGTCTGAATCAGAAGTCCTTTGTGGAAGTCCTTTTACGTTTTTGCAGTTCTACCAGGGCCTCCAGGGGGCGCTGCTCTCAGGCCTCTTGTCTTTGCTGCTCTGACGACAGAAGAGCGCCTCCGTGTGGTTGTTGGTGTCAGTGCAGTGTCTCTGCTGAGGGCTCTTCAGGAGGCTCTGGGACAGGAAGTGCTGCTGCTGCAGACGTGTGAGCACAGTGACGGTCATCTCCAGGATGTCTGCTTTCTCCAGCTTGGAGTCTGGCTGCTGCTGGAGGAACTCTGAACACAGGAGAGACTTGAGCTGCTCAATGCTGCTGTTGATCCTCTCTCTGCGCAGTTTCTCCACCACAGGCTTTCTCAGCTGCAACAACAAGAGGCACATGAGTTCATTTGTTCTACACACACCACTGCAACAGCACCAGAGGAACCATCAAAGCATCAGCAGAAGAATGGAACAGGATTTACCTTGTGACAGAGGCTGAAGTCCTGAGTGGGCTCCATTGTAGAGCTCTGTGTGGATGTAGAGCTGTAGAACTCTGTGTGGATGTAGAGCTTTAGAGCTCTGTGTGGATGTAGAGCTGTAGAACTCTGTGTGGATGTAGCGCTGTAGAGCTCTGTGTGGATGTAGAGCTGTTGAGCTCTGTGTGGAGAGTCTGCTGTGAGCTGCTTCTGCCTCCTATTTATACTCACACATCTCCATATGAATGTGTGGGTCTGGGCCTGACACTAGTTTCTCACACTCTGGGCCAATCAGAGCACAGAGAGGCACAATGAGGGCTGTGGAGCGTGGAGAATGCTCTTGTGGCTTCAGGGGACAATAGTGAGATGTCAAGGGGAACAGGTGGAGCCCGGCCGCTGATGAGGAGATAGACTTACAGCACTGGGCATGCAATAAACATACAAATCACAACTGCCACTGGACCACCTCAGAATCAAGTCATAAAGATTAACCTTAAAACACACTCCAAGAAGAGTCCAGTTATCTGCACATATGAATAATCGACATCATTATCAAAGAATGTACAATTCCATTCAGTCCATAGTTTTGTATTCCTGCTGTAAATTTCTGTTTATTTTCTCTCTTCACATTTAAGTCTTATTGTTTTAGCTCCACGTATATTCATTCTGCCATCAGGCTTTCAGAAGTGTGCCATTGTCCCCAGAGAGAGGGCGGCTGGTGCTGGGGGGTAATCACACACCACTGAGACTCAGGCTGTTGCTGCTTTCCCACACTCGGCTTATTGACAGAGCACACACTTCACAATAGACGCGTGCCTTTTGACATGGTAATAGCACACTGGCACACTCTCCCCCTGGTCCTCCCCCTGGTCCCTGATGCTGGACACAAACCTTGGTGTTGTCGTTGCAAAAGCACAGAGACACAGGCCTCAAAGAGAGAAGTCGAAAGAGCCAAACAAGCGGTTGTTTACGCAATAATGTCCCAGAGTGTCTGTCTGAGTTTTTACCAGAAGTGACAATGTGATTCCAAACAGGACTTGAAGTGGATTTAATGATTTAGAGATCCTTTATTAGTCCTACAGTGGGTTAATTTCAGTGTTGCATCACCAGTTACAGACACACACAGCACAGGATAAATGAACAATAACTCTATATTAAAATAAAATAACATCTCTATCTTTAGCATAATAGAGAGGCACCAATTAAGTATACAATCTTCAACTTAAGCACAATGAAGAATCAAGAAATAAGTATAGCATTTCTTACTTTAGCGTAATAATATTGCATGGAAATAGTTGTAATAATTTGATAGGGAAAGAAAGCTTGCCTGAGGCCATCTTCAAGTTGTATTCTTAAATTAATATTTCTCAAATAATTCAAACAAAATATTTGTGTAATTTTTACAGGCATTTTTGCAATACATGTATACAGTATTTGACTTTTCCCAGAAGGCCCTCCCCTGTGCACATGGGAGGGGGGTGATAATGTCCCATGAGTCTCTATGTGAGTGTGGCGTCTGCTCTTTCCCACACTGAGGACATGTGCCTCAACACCACACATTAGTGACACTTGACATCATCAGGATCAGGAAGCAGAGTCACATCGCCTTCGTTCTGGTTCAGAAACATCATCGACATGGAGCCAGTCATAGAAACACACGTCTCATAGGGAAAAAAACATGCCACACAGAACCTCAGACCTCACGGACCCTCAGACCTCACAGAACCTCAGACCTCACAGAACCTCAGGCCTCACAGAACCTCAGGCCTCACAGAACCTCAGGCCTCACAGAACCTCAGGCCTCACAGAACCTCAGGCCTCACAGAACCTCAGGCCTTACAGAACCTCAGGCCTGCGGCAGCACGGTGGCTGAGTTTTACATAAATAAAATAAGAATAACAGGGAAATCAGTTTGACTGAACACCAATTATGTAGTTCTATATGTGTTCCCAAATATGACTAAAAGTGGCTGATGATCTTTTTGAGACAATGCCATACTGTATAAGGATTAAGCAGATACTGCAAACAGAAAGGACACAACAATACATAAAGTTAAGTCATTTATTGTGGTTATTATTCATGATCCACAAGACCTCATGAAACATGATGATACATCAAAACATAGTTCAGACCATTATTGTCTGACACATATTTAACATGGAGACATACTGTATCAGAGACATTATGTAACCGTTAACAGCAGCTAAAATGAAAACGGCATTAATTTAATGCCGTTTCACAATTGGGAAAAAACAGATTTAAACTTTCCTATCACTCTCCATAGGAGATAATAACACATATAACATGGTTCCAGACAGTAACGTGAGAAATCCTCATAGAGGACTCAGTCCTCTGTCCTCACCATGAGAAGGTAAATACTATCAAATGCCAACTCAAGAGACGAAATGATTTATATTTGACCGTTTTCAGAGTGAAAACATTTGTAAACATTCAACATGAACGCGTTCAAACAAACAAGTTCTCAATGTGAGAAAATCTCATTTTGGGTTTGACTCATTGAAACTATTCCACATAATTCCATGTGATTTAACACATTGTGTTTCAACAAAACTGAGTTTGAATTTCAAACATTCGTCTTCACTTCAGTCCAGCTCCAAGTCCAACATTCAGCGACTGAATGACATGTGCAGTTCTACCAGGGCCTCCAGGGGGCGCTGCTCTCAGGCCTCTTGTCTTTGCTGCTCTGAAGACAGAAGAGCGCCTCTGTGTGGTTGTTGGTGTCAGTGCAGTGTCTCTGCTGAGGGCTCTTCAGGAGGCTCTGGGACAGGAAGTGCTGCTGCTGCAGACGTGTGAGCACAGTGACGGTCATCTCCAGGATGTCTGCTTTCTCCAGCTTGGAGTCTGGCTGCTGCTGGAGGAACTCTGTACACAGGAGAGACTTGAGCTGCTCAATGCTGCTGTTGATCCTCTCTCTGCGCAGTTTCTCCACCACAGGCTTTCTCAGCTGCAACAACAAGAGGCACATGAGTTCATTTGTTCTACACACACCACTGCAACAGCAGCAGAGGAAACTTCAAAGCATCAGCAGAAGAATGGAACAGGCTTTACCTTGTGACAGAGGCTGAAGTCCTGAGAGGGCTCCATTGTAGAGCTCTGTGTGGATGTAGAGCTGCAGAGCTCTGTGTGGATGTAGAGCTGCAGAGCTCTGTGTAGATGTAGAACTGTAGAGCTCTGTGTGGATGTAGAGCTGCAGAGCTCTGTGTGGATGTAGAGCTGCAGAGCTCTGTGTGGATGTAGAGCTGCAGAGCTCTATGTGGAGAGTCTGCTGTGTGCTGCTTCTGCCTCCTATTTATACTCACACATCTCCATATGAATGTGTGGGTCTGGGCCTGACACTAGTTTCTCACACTTTGGGCCAATCAGAGCTCACGATCACATATGGTGCACTGAGCTGCACATGTGTGTCTGTGTCTCTGTGAATTTCATACACAGTATATGAAATTCACAGAGGCTGTCAGAAGTCTTAAACACCAAAACATAAAACCAGATGTCTCTAAAGTGAAAGTAAGATAATCCAAGACTTTGCTGGAGCTCAAAACAACAATAACAAGTATTTCTACAAGTATATATCTGAACATACAGCATTTCTTTGCCTCAAAATCTGTATGGTCTTTATCAACATTTATGGCCATGGACCAATGATGGACCGATGTCTTTATAGGGATTTTTTTCTTAGCATTTCTTGAAATTGTACTGTTTGATTCTCTGATTTGTGTTGGCAAATCAACGATTTCCAAATGCCTGGTGAATGCTGATACCGGCCCAAAAGACTAAAAAGAGCCCACCTCAGTGTATCCTACTCTGAGTTTAACTACACCTGGACTGTGATGGTTGTTCACTGTATTTGTCACCAAACAGCATCACAAAGTCCAAAGAACTCACCAGATACATCAGGAATGATGTTGGGGAGAAGTCTAAATAAAGAAGAATAAGTTAAACTTTAGATACAGCACTGAACAAAACACATCTGATCCACATCCTCTTTGATGCATCATCTATATGTCTTATTCAATACATTTAGATGAGTTTTCTGTAATTATTGCTTCAGTTTATATCATATTTATTTGCCATCAAATGAAAAAGTTGAATTTAAAGGCTTGAAAATATATGCATCGAAAGTTTGAAAGTTTTTATTTAGAAATTTTAAAAACCCTATGAAATTGATAATCAGTGACTGAATTTCACGGACCAGTAGTAGTCAAATAGATGAATCCAAGTTCAAAATCCAAATCTGATGGAACATAAGGAAATACTTTTTTAATTAGATTTCACAGGGCATGGAATTTGAGGGCTCGAAAATAAACATTGAATATTTGAAAGGCAAATATCTAATTTAGAAATTTTAATCACATTGAATTTTGTGCAATGAATTTTTTGGCTGCGCTCAGATGCATAGACAAATTATTCAAACTTGCTTTTTCATGGTTATAAATTTCAAATGAACAATTTCAAGCTCATTTAAAATTCCAAATCTCACACACAAAAAAATCTCCCATACATATCTCAGTCATACATCAATTAATGTCCCAATCTATGTGAACATTCCTGCTGTCTCTGTCTGATTTAAGTACTGCCAACCTACCAACACACCGCCATCTACTTAAACTAATATCCAAACAAGGAGAGAGTTGGAAATTATAGACTTAAGACGGGATCTTTACACAAGTAAGCTGGAAGATGTATTCTCAATATTACAGTTTGAAGACAGAGCAAGCAATTTCTGTGTCGATATGTGTCGCAACAAAGACGCCAACCCACAGGTGTTTGTTACTTACAGGTACTCTGTGTAATTTTCCCAGTTTCTCCACTTAAAAAAATAAAAATGTTTCACCCACAACACATGTGACCTAAATGTAAACATGTAAAGTAAATGATTTGCTGTCACAGTCTTAGACCTGCTTTTCTTCAGCAGAGTTGAGGGAAAGGTGGATAGGGCAAAAGTACAGGACCAAGACTTGAGACTGGGGTGGATATTTACCTCCCATTAGGACAATCTTTCAAAACGTTTCAGGCCATAGAATGATTTAAAACGAAACGTATGCAGGTGTTGGAAGAGTCGAGTCAACATCCAAACTCTAACTTCAAATCTGTGGGATGACCTCAAAACTTATGTTCACAAACACTCTCCATCAAGTCTGACAGAGCTTGAGGAGAATTGATGAGATACATGGGCAGAACTTTTAGTCTCAAGCTTTTACATTCACACCCCATAAGATTTTTTTGTATTCATTTATTTTATGTATTAGTTTATTTTAATAGTACAGATGAATTAACATTACTGTAAATGAGTCTGTATTAGCGACACAGCTAGATTCCAAATTTTGTCCCTTGAGAAGGTGTATTATGCCAATGAAAAACATTACAATATAAAGTTAACATACGTGGTCAGCAGAATTAACATTTTTCAAAACCAGGTCTTTAAAACATAGAAACAAAAAAGCATACTTCAAATCAAGGAGAAGCTTGATTGACCAATAACCATTTTTAAATCATGTATGATTTTGTTTGCAGTTCAAAATTCACTGCAACTTTATTCGGATATGTAAAAGATCTTCAATGAATGAAGGAACTAATTTAAAAATATAACATGACAAAGTATAAAGAAGTTTATGCTGCATTTCTTAGTCCGCTGTATGATAACATATAAGCACTGCAATGGTCGTTATCTCCATGTATCTTGCCTCCATCTGTCTGAGCCCCCTCCCCGTGGGCACAGGTCAGGGCGGCTCCCGGTCACACGCCCCTCTCCAGGCCTCTGCTGCTGGGAGTGAGCGAGGCACAGGGCTTCCCACACTCCACACAATACAAGTGTGTCTGTGGCCACAAAGCCTGGGCGCGTTCCCAGGACACTGTGCACTTACTGCTGATGTTTAATCACCAACGCCTGCTCAACGCGAGACACGGACTGGACTCTGGACAGGTCTGACACGGCCTGGACTCTGGACTCTGGAGAGGTCTGACTGGATTCTTGAGAGGTCTGACCTGGTTCAAGTCAACTTTATGCATTATGTGAAAATATCTCCTCGTATGGGACTCACAGAATTTCACACAATCACGTAATATTAACTAACGATCAATATTAATAAGCATAATAATCCTGATTATTGTGATGATGATGAACAATAATGATATTATGTCATATAAATGATTGTGGAATATTTCCCACACAAAATGGACTAATTTGATAATGGTAAAGATTTGATCAAATTGTAACGTTGTTTTAATATGTCATATTTATTGTTTATTTTTTGTGTCATTATAACTAATATTTTCACAATGATAACATTTTAAAAATAGTATATGCTTTCTTATTAAAAAGATGAAATCAGGATCTGATGAAAAAGCTACAACATGAAACATGTGAATATTGTTCTCATGGTCGGATGTTAATATATGCCATGAGAACCAAGGAGGCCAGTGGTCCTCATCCGTCTCCACGGCGATTCCCAGAATATATTTTGGTCAATCTCATTGACATATGGCATTATGAACAACATCCCACCTGTTCATGGGTGACAGCCATTAAATCCAGTCTTTTGTGGCGTGTAGAGAGGCCTCTGATTGGCCGAGCTGCAGAGAGAGACGAGGACCAGGAGCATAAATACAGAGAGCAGCAGAGGGAGAGAATCATCTCATCATCCTCTGAACTGAAGCCACAGAAGCCACAGAAGGACTATCTACAGCTCAACATGTCTCAGTATTTAGACCTCGCCATCCAGGACAGTGTCAAGGAGCAGCTCTTCCGGTAAGAATCATCACAAACTGAAGGCTCAGGATTCCTGTGCTTGTGTGTGGCTGTGTTCCTGTGGTTGTGTTGTGTCTGACCGTGTTGTGTTCCTCAGGTGTAAGCTGCACATGCTGGAGAGGAAGTGTTGTGTGGGGGTGGAGAAGCTGAAGTCTCTGCTGCTGGAGCATCTTCACTCTGGGATCCCAGTGTCTGAGCTTCTGGACAAAACCCTGTCCTTCGTGTCTCTGAAGAGAGCCCTCCTCTCGCACAACGGCTACTCCAAATACACACGGGACGTCCTGCGCCTCTTCCCTGATGCAGAGGACGATGTGGCTCCTCTCTGCTTCTAAACCAGAACTGGTCATTCACTTGGAAATGCCTTAAGCTGCTTTTTAAAAGCAGCACCAGAGAACACTGATTGCACATTGTTTTGAAGATGGTGCAGTCTTTGGTTGATGACGCTGAATGCATTATATGCAGTTTTATGTGGAGTTCCACTGCAGGAGCAGTGACAAACACGCGTGGCCTTATAGATAGTTTTACTACAGATGTGAAGAGGAAGAACCAGGACAAGCTGAAGAGAGTGCGGGACACTCCCACCTGAGACATTTTTTTATAAAAACTGTCATTGACGTTTATTACGATATAGTCAATATTTTCAGACTGTATCAGTTATTTCTTTGTTTTTGTGAACCCTTTAATTGAAAGGGATTTATGATTTTGTTTATCTAAGCATATTGTTTAAGTTGATTTATCCTTTGAAGTGTTTTAATGGTGCAGTCTATGTACCACGAACCAAATGCTATTGTTCAAATAAACAATTCGCATGAAAATATCTGTTTCTCTGTCCAAGAACAAAACTGTTCAGAAAAGATGCACTGACACCACATTAGGAGTCATTGCCTTTAATGGCCTTGACTTCAGCAAGGCTTTTTAAATGACACATAATTCATATGATAAAACAGTCTGGATAAAACCCAATGGTTCTCACTGTGTAAACAATTGAAAAGGATCATTGTCGTGATGAAGCTATGAAGCTACAGATACTTTTTTTTCATACTTTTAAAGTTTGTCCCAAGTGAAGGGGAATTATCACAACAAGAAACAAAACAGAACAAAAGAGAAAGATGAATGAGCCAAAGGGTGTCCTCTCCCGGGGTTCAGTGTGGAGGACCTAATGGCCTCCACACAAAAGCTCTTTTCAGCTATTTAGTGCGACACTGATCCTGACTCTGGGAACCGAAGCTGGGCGCTGGACTCAGGGACATCCAGCAGTAGGAAACATCTGCTCAAGACTAGTCGGAGCTCTACCTGAAAAACAAGAGAGGATTTGATATGAAAGAAGGGGTCATAGTTATAACCACGAGGCTCAATGTAATCACACATGTCTCACAGATTATTCATATCAATGATTAGAAGTTTGTTTGTTCAGAATGATTCAGAGTGTTTTGTCACTGTCATTAGGACCTGCTGTGAAACAACTCAATGACAGCTGTTCTCCTGAGATCGTCTCTGAGTCTATAAAAGTGAGTTCTTTCATGGCCACATGACCCACTGCCCGTTACAAGCTCTCTGATTGGCCCAGAGTGTGAGAAACTAGTGTCAGGCTCAGACCCACACATTCATATGGAGATGTGTGAGTATAAATAGGAGGCAGAAGCAGCTCACAGCAGACTCTCCACACAGAGCTCTGCAGCTCTACATCCACACAGAGCTCTACAGCTCTACATCCACACAGAGTTCTACAGCTCTACATCCACACAGAGCTCTGCAGCTCTACATCCACACAGAGCTCTGCAGCTCTACATCCACACAGAGCTCTACAATGGAACCCTCTGGACTTGGAGCTGGACTGAAGTGAAGGCGAACGTTTGAAATTCAAACAGTTTTGTTGAAACACAATGTGTTAAATCACATGGAACTATGTTGAATAGTTTCAATGAGTCAAACAAAAAATGAGCTCACAATAAAATGTTTGTACGTGTTCATGTTGAATGTACACAAATGTTTTTACTCTGAAAACGTATGTATAAATCACTATGTGATGTCTATGACTGTAACACACTGTAACAAACTGTTGTAGTGTCGATGCCCGAAATAAATACAAAATGGCACAAATCAAATATCAATCTGTTTTTTCTCTCTTGATCCCATGACATGAAAGATACAATCCTGTGCTGAAAGGAAATACACAAGACAATAATCAGAGACATGTTCAGTTCAATGGACATTGGTCTTTGTTTTTTTTCTGCGGCTTAATAATGACAGGCTAAGGTGTCAGGATCCTGGACTACCTCACAGACAGACCCCAGTTAGTGAGAGCCAGGGACTGCATATCTGAGGTCCTGACCTGCAGTGTTGGGTCCCCCCAGGGACCGTTCTTGCACCGTTCTTCTTCACCCTCTACACTGCAGACTTCAGACACAATACAGGAGATTGTTTCCTGCAGATGTTCTCTGAAGACTCTGCCATCATTGGACTCATCACACAGGACGGTAGATGGCATTTTCACACGTTTCTAGCTAGCAGTTGCATATTTTTGCATTACTTTCTCCCTTTCTAATGTTACGCCTTTCATGTAAGGCCCCACACCGTGGTCGAGGGGCGCAGGGGAGATTTGTTGCTCTAGGGCCGAAGCGATGAGTTTCCTACGCGGGATAACTTCCTTTTGCTTTGACCCTCGCTGCCACAGTGTGGCGCTATGGCAACAACACTTCGAACTGTTACTCAAAAGTCATACTTTATTTTGTCACTCTGCTCGTACGCCACATTTTCGTTCTTTCATTCTCATGCATTTCCCAGCGCTCACACTGTTTACTCCAAGGCGCGCTCTTGTGTCCACTGTGTCCATCAAAACGGAAACTTAGCTCGGATCCAGAAGTAGTCTCGGAAGTTAGTATAAACGGCCCCAGCTGGACCGAGCATTAGACTACACCCACATTTGGTCCGGAACGGTTGAAAAAATAAACCATTCTGACCGCTGGCCGTCTGTCTTCTGACCGTGGGTGACGACCTAGGCTACTTGGCCTAGTTCTTTTGTGTGGCCGTGCCCTCACTGTCAAAAAATGAAAAAGACTGAGGCGGTTCTGAAGAACACCGCCTTTAGTTCTTACAACGTTTCTGCAGAGTTTTCTGAGAGATCTTTCTGAGTTTTTTCAGACATAATGAGGATTGGGCATTAATTTTATAGGACAATCTGCGTCACACTGAAGCGCCAACCCAAGTGTTAGTTTGTCCAAACAACCGAGACCCGACTGGAGCCACTGTGACCTGACAACTTTAATGTTATGTCTTGCGTTTGTCCATTTTCTGAAGGTCATTAATAAAACATGTAAAACTTCATATATTCAACCTCTATCATTGCTCAAGCTAATTCAAAAACATCTTTTTTGCCCTAATGCCCAAATTTATGTTGTATTTATATTCTGAACTCTTTATCAGTGTGTAGTTTTAGTCATGCACACTCTGGTCCTCAGTCAGTAAACGGCTTCAGTCCATAAATAAGAGCTGAGTTTATGGCTACATTAGCATCAGGACATTAGCATCAGGACACGTGCCTATTGTTGAGCCATCAGAAAGAGTGTGGGAAAGCAGATCAGAAGTCACAGAGGAGTGTGAGCTGCTCTGCGGAACACGGCACACTTTGCAACAGCCTGACAGAATGATTAAGATTGATATAGATGGCAAGGCAAGATTATGTGCATAGCACACTTCATACACAAGACACTCAAAGTGCTGAACAAACAACATAGCCTTAAAATCATAAATAATCATAGTATGATTAACAACAAAAGAGTAAAGATAAAATCTCTCAGTTGTATACACAGCTAAACAGAACTGTTTTTAATCTGGATTTGAACATTGTCAGCTGAGAAGCCTGTCTCACATTTTAAGATAAGATAAGATGTGCTTTATTTATCTCACAGAGGAGAAATTTACATGTCACATTTGGCATGGATAGAGACACTCAGATTGTGCAAAGGAGGAAATGTGCAAACATGTTACATGCAGGATATATGTACAATAAGTGACAATAATTATGTACAACAAAAGTGACAAGTGTCAATTGGAAACAGTGTCAATAGTAGTGCAGGTTTTCACACAGTGATCATTTAAAGTGACTTATTGTACAGTCTGACAGCGGTGGGGATAAAGGCCCTGCGGTAACGCTCCTTCCTACACTGAGGGTGCCTCAGTCTTCCACTGAAGGAGCTCCTCAGCTCCTCTATGGAGGTGGAGGTGGCTTTGGCTAGCACCCTCCTGTCCCTCACCTCCTCCACAGAGTCCAGGCCCTCCTGACCAGCTTGGAAGATTGTTCCAGATTTTAGCTGCATACATTTGAAATGCTGTCTCCCCATGTTCAGTTCTGACTCTGAGACCAGCCGACAGACAGTCCCTGTGCTCCTCAGAGTCAGAGTTGGTTCTTATGGCACTAACATGTCACAGATGTACTTTGGTGAAAGGCCATGCAGAGACTTGTAACAAACAGAGCTGTTTGGATAAATCAAGGCTCAGATCTTTGTGCACCAGAGCAACCTGGTGGTGGTGACGGGCCGACGGCACAGACTGATTGCCTCAATTCTGTCAGTCTGGCCCTGGGCAGCTGTGGCTACAGTTCATCACCACTGTGTATGGAATGAAAGGATAACGCTGTTTGAATCATCATTGAGAGTCACAAAAATCTCTATAAAATCAATGCGTTAGAGTTTAGAGTTTTATCTATTTAGGACAATGTGCAGTTACATTCAACTGATGGCTACACTAGATTTAGCACCAGCTACTTTCCGTCTGCAGTCCTTGGAAATACAATCATAACATACATATTGAAATACAGTTCAATAAAAAGTGCACATTGCCAATGTAGTAGTCACAATTTATAATGTGCATTATGTGCAAATGACTGGTATAAGGAGCAATACAAAGTTATCGTACAGTATTCAGCAACAATATATGAAGCGCGACACAAATTTCAAACAAATAAAGAACAATGGCAATCATTAAAAAGAAAACATGTGTTATGTTGTGTGCTCCTCATTCCTTCTGTTCTGTAACTGGTGATGCAACACTGACATTTCCCCGCTGTGGGACAAATCCATGATCTCTTCTTCTTAATCTTCTATTCCAGTTCTATAACACAACAAAAAAACAAGTCTTTTTGCTGAGACCCAGCCCAGGCATTTTTTGTCCTTTTCCTCACGTGTCTATGGCATTTCCATAAAAGGAAACAGAGGTGGTTGTTATTAACTGATACAATCCTGCACTGATTGTACAACCATATGCACTCGGCCTGCTTCTGTTAAAACACAAAGTGGCCTGTACAAAGCCAATGTGCAAAGCAGCCAATCAGAAGCGTTCCCTCCAGATGGTGCGTGATGTCAGGGCCCTCTCAGTTACCGCGCACATACAGCATCTGTCACCGCGGCCCCGTTCTGAGAGGCTTTTGTGGAGGCCTCCATTCACTGAGCAGTGTGGGAAAGTCAGGGGACAGGTTTACTCACAGAGCGGACACAGGCACATCTGCTGCAGCTGGCGGCGAGTCCGGACCTGATCGTTGCACACGCCGCACGCACACGACACACGCACGCACCGCACGCACGGAGAGAGAGAGAGAGAGAGAGAGAGAGAGAGAGACTTCTGTGGACCACTGTTGCTGTTTCTATCTTTACATCAGTTACAGTTTCAATTCAATTCAACTTTATAACACACTCAAGGTGAAAATGTAAGCACATACACATCCAGATTAAGATCCTTTTCCTTTATTCGTCCCACATGGACAATTTCAGTGTTGCATCACAAGTTACAAACCAGTAGGAATGAGGAGCACACGGGTAGCACAGGGTAAATGAATTATAACTCTGTACTAAAATAAAATACATTCTCTAACTCTATCATAAAAAGGAGTATAAAATATGTGTCTTTAGCATAATAAAGAAGCAATTAAACCGCACATATGGTATATAACAACTTTTAGAGTGAACATTTTTGAAGAATGTTCCGAATTTAAGATCTTTGTTAGTTCTTGAAATTGTAAGTCAAAAGTCAAATCAAATGTCATGGTACATTTTGGTTGAAATGAGCGAATGATGTATTTTATATTTGCAGAAATAATGTTCATGTGGCTGAAGGATGTTCTAGTTCACTACACCACCACCCCCCCCCCCCCCCCCCCCCCCCCGCCTTTTCGCCTTGAGAAACTCTCTGATTGGTCCAGAGTGTGAGAAACTAGTGTCAGGCTCAGACCCACACATTCATATGGAGATGTGTGAGTATAAATAGGAGGCAGAAGCAGCTCACAGCCGAGCTCTACAGCTCTACATCCACACAGAGCTCTGCAGCTCTACATCCACACAGAGCTCTACAGCTCTACATCCACACAGATCTCTACAGCTCTACATCCACACAGAGCTCTGCAGCTCTACATCCACACAGAGCTCTACAGCTCTACATCCACACAGAGCTCTACAGCTCTACATCCACACAGATCTCTACAGCTCTACATCCACACAGAGCTCTGCAGCTCAATATCCACACAGAGCTCTACAATGGAGCCCACTCAGGACTTCAGCCTCTGTCACAAGGTAAAGCCTGTTCCATTCTTCTGCTGATGCTTTGATGGTTCCTCTGGTGCTGTTGCAGTGGTGTGTGTAGAACAAATGAACTCATGTGCCTCTTGTTGTTGCAGCTGAGAAAGCCTGTGGTGGAGAAACTGCGCAGAGAGAGGATCAACAGCAGCATTGAGCAGCTCAAGTCTCTCCTGTGTACAGAGTTCCTCCAGCAGCAGCCAGACTCCAAGCTGGAGAAAGCAGACATCCTGGAGATGACCGTCACTGTGCTCACACGTCTGCAGCAGCAGCACTTCCTGTCCCAGAGCCTCCTGAAGAGCCCTCAGCAGAGAAACTGCACTGACACCAACAACCACACAGAGGCGCTCTTCTGTCTTCAGAGCAGCAAAGACAAGAGGCCTGAGAGCAGCGCCCCCTGGAGGCCCTGGTAGAACTGCAAGAATTAAGAACCTACTTCTTTTTATTGAAAAGGTGTCACTTTGATGACTGAAGTTATGATTGAAATTCAAATTCACTGTTTATTGATCTGACACTTAATGCTCATTTTTCGTGTTTGTTCAGAAAGTCTTGTTTCTCTATGTTATTTCTGTTGAAATATTATGAAAACATTGTTGTTCAAAGTCAATTTTAAGACTGTATTTCTCATGGAACTTTAATGTGAAATACATGTTTCATTTGATGTTTGTCAGTGCGTGGCATTTACATGTTGTGGACACGAGTGTCTTCTATGAAGGCAGAGTCTGTTCAAGCTCCTGTTAAAACTGTGATGTGTCATCACTGAGCTCTATATAAAGTCAACTCAAACACATTTGTTTTCTCTATTTTCAGTCCTTTTACCTTGTGTTCAGTTCACAATATAGAGAGGTCATTATGATTCTCAGTAAATTACCTTTCTTTAATTTCAGACAGTGAGTGGAAAACCCAAGTCTTTCCACACTCTATGCAGGGTCTCCAACCTTTTTCGATTGAAGAGCAACTTTTATGAATCAGCATTGTCAGAGGTATTTCCTTTTCTAATGTGGTTTTACTGCGAATGGCAAATACATTCTTGAATCTTTTAGCAGTAGTCCAGCAGCAATCAGAACACACATAGAATACCATTATACTGTATTCCTGCATTAATGAAGATTTATGGTTACAATAGTCAAAGGTGACTCATAAAGCTATTGGAACTCTGAATAGTTGTAAAGCACTTTGGTGACTTTGGTCTGTAAATTGCGCTATATAAATAAACATTACTTACTTACTTGAAAGGGGGGTGGCAAGCTACTGATCATTGTCTTCTTACTCTGGGCACGTGTATGAAGGCCAAATAGTACTGTAATCATGTTTAAACCGGAGAAACGTCACAAAGCGTATGGGTCCTTTTTCCACCCCTCCCTACAGGCGCTGTCCATGGTGCTGTTGCAGACACGCGCCAAAGATACTTGTATGTTATTTGAGCTACACTTGGTCTGTAATCATAAAAGAAAAAATACAAACGAGGAAAAGGTCTTATTCATTTATTGACAGGACAAAACTATAATAAATCTATGAGAGCTTGAGACTTTATAGAGGGACGACAACACATAAAAACATGTACATGCGGCCTGGACACCTTTATAAAAGGCAGAAGTATGAAGGCCTCGCGCTGTGTTCAATGGCTACACTGTAGACAGGGTTTAGGAACACAGCTGCAGACGAGCTGCTAAAGTCCTCACACAGAAACACTGTCACCACGGCCTCCACAGCGGCCGTTTACTGGTGCTGTGCTCGTCTGCGATGTGCCTGTGCAGCGCGGCTCTCTGCACCACGTAAAAGCGTTTTATCTCCTCTCTCTCTGCGTGTTGCAGCGGGGCGTGCAGCGACAGGTGCCGGAGCGTCTCCTGCAGGCACTGAGAGAAGCCCTGAGAGTAACTGGGCACCGCGGACGCAATGGCTCTCTGTCTCAGGAAGCACACAGCCATCTCCAGGACGTCTGCCTTCTCCAGTCTGGGCTGGAGCTGGGCCTGGGCCTGGGACCTCCCGCTGGGCTCGTACTCTTCCAGACTCAACAGAGCCTTGAGCTGCTCGATGCTGTTGTTAATCCGCTCTCTTCGGACTTTCTCCACAACTAACTTTCGCAGCTGAAATGTGAAGAGAAAAAAGGTATTATAACTGCTCCTGCAAGTGACATTTTCGTACTTCTTCAGCTTAGAGCATTTACCTTGTTGGGGATGTCCAGAGTTGTATCCTCGGATCTTTTCTTGGCAACAGGAGCCATTGTCTGTGGTGCTTCTGCAGCAGATCAGACTGTGCCATGCAAATGTGAAGGCGCGTTTTATACAAGAGCCGGAGCAGCCGGAGGAGCTGCAGTTTGGCGTCTGCTTCGTGGACTCCTCACACCTCAGACTTTCCCACAGTCCAGACCTGTCATAAAGTCTGCACTACAAACAGGTCCACACCCTGTCTGCCTGCACGAAGGACGTCCTCCTCTTCCTCTTATCAGCTCATGTGTGACAAGGGCCGCGCGCCTGCCGCGGGTTTGATCGATAAATTAATACAAATCATTATATTTGGGCCTATTGTTATTTAAAACAGTACAACTGAATGTGGCACTATAGGCTTAGGCATTATTAATCTGAAAAAAATAATCTTTAATTAATATTTGGATTATAATATTAAATCTATATTTCATGCTTTGAGTTGTTTGATACTCCCACAATACAAACATGTGCTGCTCCTGCTGCTGGGCGTGTATGGGCGTTTGACCATGCACTGACCAGAACTAACGACGTGAGAAGAGGGGAAGCAGAAGGTGCCAAGTTTGCACCTTCATGTAAAAAGTCTTTCTTCAGGCAGCGCACAAGCACCCCGCACCAGGCTGGCCCCCGGTCCACGTGTCTCCCTGTGGGACTCCGAAGACCTGGAGGCAGATGGTAATGAAGGGGACAACGTGGGACAAGGGAGATTTTTGTTTGTTTTTTAGGATGAATTAACCTGCGAGTGGCACGTGTCCTGTCCTTGCCTTAAGTGCATATCCATGAGGCCTTTATGTTTGGAATACAAGTTGAACAAAAGTTAGGTTTAATCCAATTTATTTATTCGATTCTTTTGTTATTGTTTTTACACATTGAATACTGCTATTGGCATTTTTACATTGCGTGACGTTGTAGAAGAGATGCTGCCCATTTCTACTGTTGCCGTCTTCCAGAAATATTTCACGCAAAATGTTATACTGCAGATGGATTGAAAAAGACCTGTCCTGCTTCGATAATTTACTTTTATTTTAATGTTCTTCATTTGAGCCATTTTTAGTTACTTTTATTTAATGCCTTTAATAAAGGAAACATACAAACTTCTGTAATTAAGTAAGTAATCCAAAAGTGGTTTAATTTAAATAAGGACTTTTTCAGTGGTGTAAGTAACTTGTAATTTGTAACTAATTACATTTTCAAAAAACCTTGCCCAACACTGGTCAATACAACGTGTCAAAGTCAGTGTTAAAAGTCAAAACAAACTTGGTTTCCGTCCTCAGTAACTTTAATTCCTTTTGTCACTTCAAACAGACAAACACATTAAGTGCAAAATCATGGAGATTTTCTGTCTGATCTCTGATCTGTGGCGCGTGATAAAAGTGGGTTTGCCTGCAGGTTTCCACACTAGAGGGGGGTGAGTTTATGGTTATGGGGGAAGTGGAAGTGTGCCTTCTCTCCAGAGACCGATGGTAAATGTTCAACAAGTCCTCAGAGAAAACCAGAATCACTTTCAGAGGATACATTTCTGTGAGCTATATACAGTATAAGATATAGACAAAACACTTGTTTGTTTGTGAGCATGTGTGAGAAAGCCAAATGTGCTTCCTTTAGCTCAGGGGCGTCTGCCCGGTCCTCAAAGGCATGATGTGACTGCAGGTTTTAGCTCCAACCTGAACAGGAGCACACCATAATCTTCCCATATCCTCAGGTGAGTCCAGTTTGATCCTGAAGATTCGAGGAAATGGGTGGAGTGTGGTGAGCTCCCACAGCCACACGCCCCTTTGAGGATCCGTTTGACATCCCGCATTAGTAAGAAACACTATCTCTGTCTGTACACATCTGCAGCCTGCCGTGACGGAAGGTTCCCAGGTAATAAAGTGTAACGACTGCTTGTGTTGGTCTGTACCTTCACATATCTGCTGCTCCCTCCACTCAGGCCACGGGGCCAGTTAACCATGAGATAATTGATGCCTCTCTCCTATTGTTGTGTCGGCCTCGCCCACTGGCCTCAGAGTGTGGGAAAGCTAATCCTGCCTGGGACTCATGGCTTTGTAATGCTAATGTCCGCCTATAAATAGAGCAGAGGGATCCTCCCCCAGATCACAACTCACTCTGCTCTCCAAGAGAAACATCTCATCTCTGCAGAAATGGCTCCAACCTGCACCAGAGACTCTGCTGTTTCACTGCTCTCAGCCAAAGACAAACACAAAGTAAGTACACCTGACAATGACCAATCACCACACTTCTGATTCTCAGCACAACTTTCTCTCATTATGCATCAGTTTGACATGTTACTGACCAGCTGTGTTTGTTTTCTTTAGCTGAGGAAACCTGCTGTGGAGAAGATGCGCAGAGACCGCATCAACAGCTGCATCGAGCAGCTCAAAGTCCTGCTGGAGAAGGAGTTCCACAAACAAGATCCCAATGCTAAACTGGAGAAGGCAGACGTCCTGGAGATGACTGTGATCTTTCTGAGGCAGCAGCTGCAGACTCCCACCTCTCACACTGCTCACATGGAGGGCTACTCTCAGTGCTGGAAAGAGACCATGCACTTCCTGTCCTCCTCCTCCATCAAGGACATGTCTCTGTGTCAGCTGCAGCTACACTCTCCTCACTCAGCGTCCCAGGACCTGTGCTCCCAGCTGCAGAGTGCAGAGAAGCCCTCTGCTGCCTCCAAGTCCGTGTGGAGGCCCTGGTAGAGGACCATGTGGAAGCCCTGGTAGAGGACCATGTGGAGACCCTGGTAGAGGACCATGTGGAGGCCCTGGTAGTCTCTATAAACACAAGCGCTTGGTGTCTCTTTGTAAAGTTCAAGTCTGAGACATAAATTTGATGTTTGACTCCTGTGGAGTTGTCAGAGTAATGAAACCAAACACATGTCATACATGTTATAGTTGTGATCCTCTATGTGGAGGATGTGTTTTTGTGACCTTTTGTGAAGGACAGCAATGAAGTGTGAAATGACCTTTGTTTTTTCATTTTCAAATGAGATTAAGATTTGTACTGATTTATGTAAATAAATATTTCAAGTACAATTACTACACTTGTCATTCTTATCAGACTTGTCAATCAAAGAAAACAAACATGAAAGTGTGGCCGAGAGTCAGAATGCATATAAGACTCTTAAATATCAATCAACTTAGACTTTGAACAGGGCCTTAACCCTCACATGATTCATATTGAGGGGTAATGAGGGGTTAGCTGGTCTGTGTGCTGCATCACTGGTCTACATGTGAGAGTGTGTCCAGAGCCTTCTTCAGGCTCGCTGCACAGAGCCTTAGGCCTCAGTTCTGTCGACTCGGATTTCATCAAACAGCTGGTGAGCTGAGCTGTTGGGCCAGAGGGCTGGAGGGCGCGCCTCCCCTGTGTGGAGCCTGCCTCAGCACTGCTTTCCCACACTACTGAGCCTCTCTCCCCCTTTATCCCAGGACAAAAGAAGTGTGCCATGTAAGACTATCCTCCCACTGCCACAGTGAGAACCCCGCTGACCCGGCTGATACCCCCTCCTCAGAGAAACCTTACATTTAGGAGGGAAACTTGCCTGTGAAAGAGCTGTGCACATGTTGAATGAATGCAAACTGTTATTTTCACTTCTCTAAAACCATAACATTCAGTTATGCTTAAATATATTGTGGGCAAAGTCCCTAAAGGTAATACACAAACAATGTATATTATTAAAGTATTTTTATTCACTGATGTAATACAACCATATATATTTTTGTGCTATAATGTATATGTAGTTATTATTCTGCTAAAGCTAGAGATTTTGATATACTTTAGCATAGAGTTATTGTTCATTGATGCAACACTGACATTTCCCAACTGTGGGACAAATAAGATGAGGATCTCTCTTACTGTTGTTGTTGTTATACATACAGAATCATGTGACAGTGATTTCCCTGTGTAGGCTGGTCGTTGGCTGCTGTTGACAACACAGACTGTAACTGAAGCCGTGTGAAGCGTGGGAAGAGTCTGCCCTGTGTCTGATGTGAACAGGTGTAAGCTGGGCCCAAAGGCAGGTGTGCCCCAGGTGTGCCCCAGGTGTGCCCCAGGTGTGCCCCAGGTGAGAGCAGATGGAGGCACAAACAGGACCAGCACTGAGTAAACAAGGTCCCCACAGTTGAATAACACGCAGTGGGGGCGGGTCCTGGTTCAGAAAGGTCCATGAGCATGTGTGCTGACATGCTTTTAATCTGGCTCCTTGCTGCTAGTGTTGTACCTGGATACAGTACTGTCCAATGAATTCTTAGGGCAGCTTTTTTCCTCTCAAAAACAGCTTTACAGCCTAGTCCAAAAGTCGCTCTTGGCTCAACGCTACATTCCAGATACTGACCATCTTCTGTCTAGTTTAGCCGCTGTGGACTTTTGCACCCACTTGTAAAATGAATGGGGCTCGTGCCAGCTAACACACGCGCAAATGCGTTTTAATATTTTTGCCAAAGTAGCCAGTTGCGGCCATTATTGAACAGTCAGCAGGAGATTAAAGTGACGGCATATGAGTTTTAACGGCGAAAATAGACGTCACTACATCCGTTAATATTTACAATCTATGATAACGCCTCTGTAAAAACGGTTTTTCCTGTGAGGAAGTGCAAATGTTCTTCTTGAATATTCCTTATTATGTCTGTGATGTGGACTGAATTGATTTTTTTTAGAGTTGTTCCTTGCCGAAGCAGGAGGGTCCAAGGACAGTGATGATGATCCAGAACACTCGACATTCAACAACATTTATGGACCCTATCAACAGCTCCATGTTTTTTATCATTGATTTGTGTTGACAAAACAACAGTTTTTTCCTGTTCCTCCGAGATAACTACTTGTATAGAATCTATACAATAAAGGAAACCTGGAGCCGCTACAGAAGCATATTTCTCATACTTTTTGTTTGTCAAATAAACAAATGCTGTGCTACATTTTAACACTGACGTAGGTAGTAGGTAGTTAGAATAACTTCTGATACTTGATTGTGACAATGGTAATATATCCAAACTAGTGTGACCAAACACACACTCATCCCCTGAACTATTGAACATATTATAATGGAAGGGGGAAACCGAAGAACCTGGAGGAAACATTCTGACTTCACTCAGAAAGACCCCGTCTGGAGGTGGAAGCAGGTGCAAACGGCTGTCACCACAATTTGACCGATCAACGGCCGCCGCCACTTTAAGACCTTCGATATTTACTACTGACAAATTTAACGAAACTTTCGTTGAAGATATTGTGAGTATTTCAGCAGATTAAACCGACACGAAGAACATGATATAGACCTTGTTTGTCCTGTGGCTCTTTTATAAGACTCTCTGTGTCATTATGTTAAATCTGAGCTGCTCATTACAACAGTTAACAGTTGGTGATGTGAAATCTACAGTCTCTGTGGCAGACGCTGAGAGGAACTGTTGTATTTGATGTAAAAAACCAACAATTAAACAAGTCTCTCTCTCAAAGCTCATGTCTTTCATAATTTACCCCAGGATTCATGGAAACACGCGCCCTGATCTCCAAGGGTCTGTATCCTCCAGTACTGTTTGGCGTTTGTTTAGCTGTAATAATACAAATTATAGAAGAATGTGAAGTGACTAACATTAGACTAAAGTGCTGTTGTAAAGTGATAAGAGTACAGTGCAATACAAGTATAAACATTTTGACTTCAACTATATATAAACATGAAATGGACAGAACAATCAAATGGTTTATATAAAGATATATTTAATGCATTTTACAAAAGAGCAAGTTTTTGTTTTCTCTTAACAGAGCACAAAATAAGTTTTTTTCTTTCCACAGAAAAGTTTCTTTTTTAACAGTGTCAACAATTCAACACAACAAGGAACCTTCACAGAAGGCACTCGACACACATCATGTGATTTCAATCTTTACAGAAGGTTTAGGAAACATATTTGCATAGCAATTAAAACTATTGACGGATCATCTCAACAGTGAGATTAACAACCAATTACACTGTGCTTGAACAACATTAGTGAAACAACACTGCTACAAGCAGAAACATTAACTCTTCAATATGAAAGAATACAAAATCTTTTTTAAAGATCTGTGATCGGAAATAACTCAATCAATTAGGTACAATCCTAACGATGTAAACAGCCATCTGTAATTAAGAGTCTGGAGTGGACTCTACCAGGGCCTCCACATGGTCCTCTACCAGGGCCTCCACATGGTCTTCTACCAGGGCCTCCACACGGACTTGGAGGCAGCAGAGGGCTTCTCTGCACTCTGCAGCTGGGAGCACAGGTCCTGGGACGCTGAGTGAGGAGAGTGTAGCTGCAGCTGACACAGAGACATGTCCTTGATGGAGGAGGAGGACAGGAAGTGCATGGTCTCTTTCCAGCACTGAGAGTAGCCCTCCATGTGAGCAGTGTGAGAGGTGGGAGTCTGCAGCTGCTGCCTCAGAAAGATCACAGTCATCTCCAGGACGTCTGCCTTCTCCAGTTTAGCATTGGGATCTTGTTTGTGGAACTCCTTCTCCAGCAGGACTTTGAGCTGCTCGATGCAGCTGTTGATGCGGTCTCTGCGCATCTTCTCCACAGCAGGTTTCCTCAGCTAAAGAAAACAAACACAGCTGGTCAGTAACATGTCAAACTGATGCATAATGAGAGAAAGTTGTGCTGAGAATCAGAAGTGTGGTGATTGGTCATTGTCAGCTGTACTTACTTTGTGTTTGTCTTTGGCTGAGAGCAGTGAAACAGCAGAGTCTCTGGTGCAGGTTGGAGCCATTTCTGCAGAGATGAGATGTTTCTCTTGGAGAGCAGAGTGAGTTGTGATCTGGGGGAGGATCCCTCTGCTCTATTTATAGGCGGACATTAGCATTACAAAGCCATGAGTCCCAGGCAGGATTAGCTTTCCCACACTCTGAGGCCAGTGGGCGAGGCCGACACAACAATAGGAGAGAGGCATCAATTATCTCATGGTTAACTGGCCCCGTGGCCTGAGTGGAGGGAGCAGCAGATATGTGAAGGTACAGACCAACACAAGCAGTCGTTACACTTTATTACCTGGGAACCTTCCCGCCGTCTCATCAGATCACTTGGCTGCAGATGTGCACAGACAGAGACGCTGCGTCTGATGACGGACACTAAAGACATAAAGATAAGCACCTGTGAACTGAGACAAGAGAGGTATAGATAATACACAAATCATACATATCTACACAATGACAATAAAAGATGCACAACTGTCATCATCTAGATATAATTTCTACACTGTATTTGGGACAAATACAGTTTTTTCTAATCTTGGTATTAAGTATTCTTTATCATTTACTTTAAAAAATAAAGTAAATAACAAAAAAATAATGGTACTTTTGTTAAAAAATAACTGTATAATTCTGTTCCACACACTGACAGCAGCAGCAGCATCAGGATAACTGTGGGACTGAGGACACATTCCTAAGCAACTGTCAATTAAACACAATTATGCGCCGTTAAAGGAAGGCACACTTCTATTGAGGCCAGTGTCACCCCCCCTGGTCCTGCTGCCCCCCTGCTCCTGCTCGCCCCCCCCCCCCCCGGTCCTCTCGACTCGCTTATTTAGGGGAATATGCGATAAATGGAGGCAGAGTGTGGGAAAAGAGGTAGGGATCCCACTCACACACCCTGCTGTCAATAGCTCACATACTGAGCCCCCCCCCCCCTCTCTCCCCACTACACACACACACACACACACACACACACACACACACACACACACACAAACAGAGTGAGGCTTTCAACCTGTGGTACAGATCACAGGGAGCGCTGCACGGGCACGCGTGTGGCCCCAGTGCACGCTTTCTGTTCTGTTTGTGAGTGTTTCTATATAATTGTCATTTACTGCACATTTTTGCACAACAACAAATGTCTGATTTCCTATGTCTCAGCTCGTGGAGTTTGGATGCATGTGTGCAGAACATAAGTGCCACTCGCTAGTTTATTTATCTGATTGTGTCATCCGTGAAGAGTAGATAAGAAAGATGAATTTATATAGCACTTCACACAGACTGTGAAATACAGATTTTTTCCTCAGATACTGAGGTGTCCTGAAGATAATGACAGAGCTTGAGATTGTGTCTGTATTTCAGACAGAAGACATGATTTATTGTTGATGATGAGTTTAACTTTCACTGCAGTTGCTTCAAAGTGTCATGAAAATTCCAAATTCCCTCTATACAAACTTGAGGGTTCATGGGAGTTTGCCCAACCTGTCCACATGTACTTTGTGGATTTGGAGAAGGCGTTCAACCGTGTTCCCCGGGGTGTCCTTTGGGGTGTTCTCCGGGAGTACGGGGTCCGGGGTCCTCTGCTGAGGGCCGTCCGATCCCTGTATGACCGGAGCCAGAGCTGTGTTTGCATCGCCGCCAGCAAGTCAGACCTGTTCACGGTGCTGCCCTTTGTCACCAGTTCTGTTCACTGTCTTTATGGACAGAATTTCTAGGCCCAGCCAGGGGCTGGAGGGGGTTTGGTTCTGGGACCACAAGATTTAATCTCTGCTGTTTGCGGACGATGTTGGCCTTGTGGCTACAACGAACCAGGATCTGCAACATGCACTGGGATGGTTTGCTGCAGAGTGTGAAGCGGCAGGGATGAAAATCAGCACCTCCAAATCTGAGGTTATGGTGCTCGACCGGAAAAAGGTGGCTTGCCCTCTCCAAGTCCTGGTCCTCTCCAGGTGGTGACAACCTTCCTCAAGTTCAAGTATCCCTGGGTCTTGTTCAGGAGTGAGGGAAAGATGTAGCGTGAAATAGACAGCTGGATCTGTGCAGCATGCGCCGTGATGCGGCCGTTGTATCGGACCATGTTCCAGATTCCTGGACGCCTCCCTGGGGAGGTGTTCCGGGAACGTCCCACCGTAAGGAGATCCCGGGGAAGACCCAGGACACGCTGGAAGGACTATGTCTCTCAGCTGCCCTGGGAACACTTTATGGTCCCCCGGATGAGCTGGAAGAAGTGTGTGTGGATAGGGAAGTCTGTGCCCCCGCAACCTGGCAATGGATGAAGCGGAAGAAAGTACGCAGACATTTTTGTGTCAAAAAATTACACTGTTTCTGTATAAATAAATAAGTAGCAGCAATATATTTTTTATTAGAATAAACTCTTAAAAATCTTCATCTTTTAAACCCTCTATTCTCCATGTCATGTATAACTTAACCATGTTCTTGGTACATTCCAGGTTGTGAAAAAGCAGCAGATGGTTGAGTGAAACTTCTCTCCATTTTTTTATAGTGAGTCATGACACAAAATTCAGATGAGAACAAAACACGTTGCTCGGGCCTATAACGCATTCCAGTGTGGACTCTCTATTCACAGAGCCGGGCCTCACGGAGGGGCCCGCTGCCACACACACTGCTCCCACGCGCACACGTCGCACAACAAGTCTCCATGGCTTTGAGCCCAGATGCGCCCACTGTCTGTGTGCAGCCACCTCTCCACTCTGAGGAATGTGTGAGAGACCAGAGCTGCTCCTCTTTCCCACACTTAAGCCTCCATTCAGGCCACTGCCCCACCCGCCAGCGGCCGCCACTGATCCTCCAGGCCCTCATTATACTCTGTCCTCAATAGGCCATCTGGACAGCTACCAGGGGACACAACTCTACACTCTCACATCCGCTGGGCACCTAGTCACAGGTACAATTGGACCTCAGCACTAAACAGTTCAATTCAATGAGTACCAACTGAAGAAGGGGAGACTTTTAGACCATTAATGACCTTAAATGGGACAGAAACACTAATCAGGTCATTAAGAAAGCTGGTCAGCGTTTCTTCTTTGAAAGTTTGTGATTATGTGTTTCTTTGACATCACAGTCAAAGAAAGGAGAGCTCTAAACAAGGTGAGACCAGAGAGGGACCCGAGAGAGACCAGAGAGCGAGACCAGAAAGGGACCACAAAGAGAGACACCAGAGAGACTAGAGAGAGAGACCAGAGAGAGAGACCAGAGAGCTCACAGTCAGCTATGAAAGACGACCCAATGACTCTTCTGGCTCCTGGAAAAGCCATGTTCCAGCTTCTTCCCTCTGGCAGAGTTTGAACAAGGCAGTTTGAACAAGGCACTTTAATGATATTGCACTTGTAGTGAAAAGGTTTTGGTTGAGGATTTCACAGTGATATATGTTTCCAGTAATTTTTTTGCTTGTTTCATTATTCATCCAATGCGGTTTTACTGCAAATGGCAAATTAAAAGTATCTGAATCCGACTTTATGAACATATTTGAACATTTAGGCTCGTTGGTCATCCTGCAACCCCATGGTCCATCTAGGTCTCATAACTGCATCTCTTGTGTTCTGGTGTTTGAATTGACAAGTTTGTAAAGTCCTGAAAAAGCCAAGTGACTGAGTTTGGAATGCCTGAAGTAAGATGAAAAAATAATCATTTACTAAATTAGTTGACTATAATGAAAAATCGATTAGGAGCTGCTTCATACATCATCCCAATGCTAATGATTGAATACATTGTCGAAATCAAAATTTGCAAACGATAATCAATATGAAACACTTTCCACCTACGTGATCAAACTGAGGACTTTCAAAAGAGTCTCGGGGTTTTCCCGCCTGATTTGAGAAGAGCGGAGTGAGTCACATGAAACGTTAATGCACTCACATGAAGGAGTTGGGGGCGGCTCTCTGGGCTCTGAAAAGGGGTCAGGGTTTTCCCAGGTTCCAGCGAATGCATGGAATCACAAGGAGACTTCTGGAGGCACCTGCCCTGGCCTTTGTGGGTCTGAAGCCGTACCCCACAGAACCGTCAAAGGTTCAAGACAACAGCCTCAGGAATGCTTTGTGGTTGTGTGAGTGGCGGGAAGAACATTATTATGTTATAATCCAGACATGTCAAACCCAGACTCAAAGGGCCAAATCCGGCCCTCAGGATAATTTTTAGTGGCCCTAAAATGGTATTCAATTATTATTATTAACTTGCAGCAGTGATGGTTATGGGCGACCAAGCCATCTATTTTCACAGGAAAACAACCAAATCTAATTCATTCTAAAATGTTGACCCAAACATATCATTAGAAGTAGTAAAGAGTTAAATAAAAAACTATATGTTTAACTTTATATTTGGTCCAGTTTTGGATACATCCAAACAATAAACATTTCATTTTATTAGAGCCTTTTACGAGGCTTAAGGTAAAACCCAACAGCAATAGTTATGGAATCTAAGGAGCACAGGGACTGGCCTCCTGCTGGGACTCTGAGGAGCACAGGGACTGGCCTACTGCTGGTCCCAGAGTCAGGACGAAACATGGAGAGGCAGTGTTTCAGATTTATGAAGCGAAACTCTGGAACAGTCTTCCTGAAAATGTGAGACAGGCTTCTTCTCTGACAATGTTCAACTCCAGGTTAAAAACAGTTCTGTTTAACTGTGCATCTACAACTGAAGGATTTATCCATACTCTTTTTGAAGCACTGTGAATATGATTATTTATTTTAATGTGATTATGTGATTATTTCTATCCTGTTTTGTTACACACTTTGAGTTGGCATGTGTATGAACTGTGCTATACAGATAAACTTGCCTTTCCTACAGTTGAGGTGAGATGGACCTGGTTTGTCTACAGACTGGTGGCACAATGGTTTCCCGCCTTTTACGAGGGCCAGCTGCTGCTCTTATCTTCAAAGGTTTTCTCCGTTGCCTTATTGCCCCAACTTTCCCACAGCACACTTCGAGCAGACACACAATAGACGCGTGCCACATTCAATGGTGGATTAGTCACGGCTGCCGCTCCATTGCTCCTCAGTCCCCCAGGGAAACGGCAGGAAGGCGGGAAGCACTTTATCTCAGCACTAGGATTCCCAGAGCAGTTGATTTGACAGCTTTTTGTTTGGAACAGTAATCCCACCGCTTATGTTCGTTTTGTCTACCACGTTTCACTTATGTAGGTGTGTGTATATGTGCCTAAGGTTATACATAAGTGTGTATCTGTATGTATGTATTTATGTGTATGTACACCAGATGTAATTTATTATATGTAATTAAGAGTTTGTACTGAAACCGAAAACCTTCTGTAATATTTGTAATTCCTCATTCAATTAATGAGAGAAATACTGAACCTTCTGTATCTAGTGCTTATCTTTTCATAGATAAAAGTCACACAGTAATAAGCTTCTCATCATCCACACGGATTAGCAAGAAGTATGATACACATATATTTGTTTATATATTTATTGTCAAAAATATTAGGAATTTTCAATTTATCAACAGGCTACGGAAAATGTGTGAATGTGTTAATGGAATCTATATTCTGCAAATTAGTGGCAAGAGAAGAAATGTACAAAGTTAAAAATAGTAAACATTATTGAAATCTGAAATTTTCCACACGTCTAGGTTAATCAAAACAATTAGTAACAGTTTGACCAGTTTAGTAAAATAGTTTTCAGGGATCCATGATTCAGTTACATCCACAAATTTCATAAACATATTTATTTAAACTGGCCTGTACTTTGTAAAAGTCCATTTCAAATATTGAGTCAGCATATCTTTAGGTTTAAAAATATAGGGACCACAGCCAGAAAAGACTTTTGGAAGGAAGACTCAGTAAACCTCTTATTGTACACTTGTGATGTCATATTTAGTCAGGAGACACATCCAACATCCAGGTTCAGTGCAAACATTTTTAAATGACCTAAACGAACAGAAAGATGTGTCTCTTAAATGATGAGGCCGTGTTTATGAGCTCATGTAAGAATACTTCCATTCCGTGAGTGGGACGTGCGTCTCCTTCACCACCTGCGGCGACGTCCACCGCAGCACATAGTGCGGTCCTCCTGGTTTATCGTTTGTTCCTTTGAAAGAAAAACATCATTCATCAACATGAATGACATGTGACTGTGTGTGACCGAGTTTGACAGAGACCCCTCACCTGAGGCTCTGGCGCCCCCAAATGGCTGCTGAGCAACAACAGATCCTGTAGATTTGTCATTAACGTAGTAGTTCCCAGCAGCATTTCTCAAAGCTCTTGCAGCTTCATCAATTACATTCCTGTAACATATTTTAATGTTGTTAACACTTCTTAAATAAACATCATTAAAGAAACTATTAGTATATGGTGGACAGCTGCATTTCATGTGTAAATGACTCTTCCAACATGGAAGGGTTAAGGAGACGTACTTGTCTTGTGCAAACACTGCCCCTGTGAGGGCGAATGGAGAAGTACTGTCTATTAGACTCAGGACATTTTTATAGTCGTCCTCAGGATAAACATACACTGTTAAAACAGGCCCAAAGATTTCCTGAAAGCACAAATATAATAATACAAGTGGATGCTATGTTCAAGCTGTATATCAATATATTGGATATATAAAAATATCTCCAGCATCGTGTCCAAACATCCTGTTTCAGTTGGTGATCCACGTCTCACGCAGTAAATTTGTTTTTAATCCCTTTGACCCCAGAACTCGGCTGCATCATATGTTTGTACCTCTCTCATGATATCTGCTTGTGGGTCCTTCGTCTCGATGATGCTTGGTTCCACAAAATAACCTTTCTGGTTATCACAGTTTCCTCCAGCAACAATGGTGAGATCAGGAGACGACTTTGCGTGGTCAAGCCATTTCTGAATACGACCAAACGACTGCAAAGAGAGAGAAAAATGTGATCTATGTTTCTCCTTATGACACAAACAATACATGAACGATACCTTATCATCAATAACAGCAGAGAAAAAGGTGTCCATGTCTTCAATAGGCTGATGAAATGAATAAAAATGTTATTATCAATATTCAATAACATTACATGACATGAATAGATAGATTATTACTATTACTGTAATACATGAGGATGTTGAATCATAATTTGACATGTTCAAATCTGTAGGGAGAAACTTCTGGTTTTAGCAGCATTAGAAAGTTCCAGTAAAACCATGATTCAAAAACAATCTGACGTAATTGAAGTTTGGTTTAAAATATTTGATTACTTTTTTGTCCCATTTAGGTTGGGGAAATAATAAGAATTCAAGGGAATTAATGGGAAATTATGGGAATGAACAGAAACTAACTGTGAAAGTGACTTAATAGGGAAATAGTCGAGGAAAGTTTATTTTAGCCTAATCCTAAAACAAACAGATTGCTACAGATCCATGTCATTCCCACATGCACATAGCACGCTGCTATTGAGACAGCACCCTGGGACAGGGAAGAATGTAAGAATAACTTTAAAGATGTATGGGTCTGTCGCCCTCCCTCTGGTCTGTCGCCCTCTGGTCTGTGCCCCTCTGGTCTGTCGCCCTCCCTCTGGTCTGTCGCCCTCTGGTCTGTGCCCCTCTGGTCTGTGCCCCTCTGGTCTGTGCCCCTCTGGTCTGTCGCCCTCTGGTCTGTGCCCCTCTGGTCTGTGCCCCTCTGGTCTGTGCCCCTCTGGTCTGTGCCCCTCTGGTCTGTGCCCCTCTGGTCTGTGCCCCTCTGGTCTGTGCCCCTCTGGTCTGTGCCCCTCTGGTCTGTCGCCCTCCCTCTGGTCTGTGCCCCTCTGGTCTGTGCCCCTCTGGTCTGTGCCCCTCTGGTCTGTCGCCCCTCTGGTCTGTGCCCCTCTGGTCTGTGCCCCTCTGGTCTGTCGCCCCTCTGGTCTGTGCCCCTCTGGTCTGTGCCCCTCTGGTCTGTCGCCCTCCCTCTGGTCTGTCGCCCTCTGGTCTGTGCCCCTCGGTCTGTGCCCCTCTGGTCTGTGCCCCTCTGGTCTGTGCCCCTCTGGTCTGTGCCCCTCTGGTCTGTGCCCCTCTGGTCTGTGCCCCTCTGGTCTGTGCCCCTCTGGTCTGTCGCCCTCCCTCTGGTCTGTGCCCCTCTGGTCTGTGCCCCTCTGGTCTGTCGCCCTCTGGTCTGTGCCCCTCTGGTCTGTGCCCCTCTGGTCTGTGCCCCTCTGGTCTGTGCCCCTCTGGTCTGTGCCCCTCTGGTCTGTGCCCCTCTGGTCTGTGCCCCTCTGGTCTGTGCCCCTCTGGTCTGTGCCCCTCTGGTCTGTCGCCCTCCCTCTGGTCTGTCGCCCTCTGGTCTGTGCCCCTCTGGTCTGTGCCCCTCTGGTCTGTGCCCCTCTGGTCTGTCGCCCTCCCTCTGGTCTGTGCCCCTCTGGTCTGTGCCCCTCTGGTCTGTCGCCCTCTGGTCTGTGCCCCTCTGGTCTGTGCCCCTCTGGTCTGTGCCCCTCTGGTCTGTTGCCCCTCTGGTCTGTCGCCCTCTGGTCTGTGCCCCTCTGGTCTGTGCCCCTCTGGTCTGTGCCCCTCTGGTCTGTCTCCCTCTGGTCTGTCGCCCCTCTGGTCTGTCGCCCCTCTGGTCTGTCGCCCCTCTGGTCTGTCGCCCCTCTGGTCTGTCTCCCTCTGGTCACTGCCTCCATCACATGTAAAGGACTTGTAGAAGACTGGACTAAACTTTTGATCCCAAAGAATAAAAGTGTTCAGTTCATAGGCTAAAATGTGAGGCGGCTTCAATTAAGTTTTGATGATAGTATGGGGAACTTTATTCTACTTTTTCCTGTTTTTATATCATCTAAGATTGGATATGATACAAATACATTACAATTAATTTCCTGTTATGAAATATCCATAGACATTTACCAGACACTTTCCAGAAATGTATAGTTTATCACCCGCCCCTTTGCAGCCCTAGTCCTATGTATGACTTACATGTATGTGTCTTGCATCCATGTTGTACTTACATCTCCCACTTTGATGTCTTTGTGAACCGAGAGAAGCCCCTGTTTGATCTCTGGCCACAGCGAGTCTGGGACGTACATCCGTGAACACGCAGAGCACTTCTGTCCTCCGTATTCAAACGCAGAGCGGATAGTTCCCATCACCACACTCTGAATGTCCGCTGACTTATGCACAAAGTGAAAGTTCTTCCCACCGCACTCTGAACAAAAAGAAATGACACGTCACAACACACTGTGCAGAAAGTCTGAAACTCTGTCAATTACAGAAAGTGTGGGAGTTAATCCAAAGTAATCAAATCAAACAGACCTCCAGCGATCCGAGGAAAGTTCTTATATCTGTCCAAATTCTCGCCAACCTGTTTCCAAAGACGTTTGAAGGTTCTGCAAAATCAAGACAGATACATAATTTCAGAATGTGCAATATAGAAACACATGTGCTTTTCTTAAGCGGGGACTGGGAAGATTGTAAGAATAGCTGGGAAGAGGGATGGGTCTCTCTCAGTTTTTTCTCCCTGGTCTCTCTCTTTTACCCACTGCAAGCACAGCAAGGGACGAGCTCCTCTCCTCCGCAGAGGAGGCTTGAATCTTGCGGCTGTGTACACACCGGCAGAGTGTGCAGTGACGCAGCTGAGACTGTCCCTGTGCCGTCTATGGAGAAGTGTAGGAGAGTATGGGCCAGTGAACTGATGCGGAGAAACAAAACTCACATATATGTATTTTTCCTCATGGTCTATCTGAGCTGCTGTGGTCAGACGTAAGATTTTAAGGGCACGGTCACATAGGTTTTTCCAAACGAACTAGGCCAAGTGGCCCGGATCGTCGCCACAGGGGTGTCAAAACGGCCCGCGGTCACATGAACTTATTGTTTAAACCGTGCCAGGGAAATTGTGCTGTAGTACAAAACTCGGTCCAGCTGGTGGCGCTAATACTAACACCAGAGACTACCTCAGAATCAGAATCAGAATCAGAATCAGAATCATTTTTATTGCCAACGTAAGTAACGGGAGGTCACAGACTTGGAAATTGCTTTGGCTCAGTGCAACAGTCAGAAAGAGATAATAAAAATAAGAATAAAAAACACTTCTAAAGAATAAATTTAAATTTAAAATAGAGTTACAGTTACTATTTACAATATACAAGTGCACATGGTGCACACAATGTAAGGTGACAGCAGTACAGTGAAGTAAAGTGACGTATGATGGGCAGTAAAGTGACTTTATAAAGGGCGGGGGGACAGGTTAAGAAGTGTTCAAGAGTCCAACAGCAGAGGGGAAGAAACTGTTCTTGTGGCGGGAGGTTCTAGTCCTGATGGACCGCAGCCTCCTGCCTGAGGGGAGTGGTTGGAATAGTCCATGTGCAGGGTGAGAGGGGTCGGCTGTGATACGACCAGCCCGGCCTCGAGCTCGGGCGACGTACAGGTCCTGCAGCGATGGAAGGCTGCGGCCGATCACTTCCTCTGCAGAGCGCACAATGCGCTGTAGTCTCTGTTTGTCCCTGACTGTGGCTCCAGCGAACCACACGGTGATGGAGGAGGTGAGGATGGACTCGATGATGGCCGTGTAGAACTGCACCAACATCTGTGCAGGCAGCTTGGCTTTCCTGAGCTGCCGCAGGAAGTACATCCTCTGCTGGGCCTTCTTGATGAGGGAGCTGATGGTCGGCTCCCACTTGAGGTCCTGGGTGATGGTGGTGCCCAGGAAACGGAAGGACTCCACAGAGGTGATGGGGGAGTCCATCACGGAGGGTGGGGGCGGGGGGACAGTGCTCTTCCTGAAGTCCACAATCATCTCCACTGTCTTCTGGGCGTTCAGCTCCAGGTTGTTACCACTGCACCAGGACACCAGCCGGTCCACCTCCCTCCTGTAGGCGGACTCATCGTTGTTGGAGATGAGTCCAATGAGGGTGGTGTCGTCCGCGAACTTGATCAGCTTCACGGAGTCGTGGCTGGAGGTGCAGTGGTTGGTGTACAGGGAGAAGAGCAGGGGAGAAAGAACACAGCCCTGTGGGGCTCCTGTATTTATAATCCGAGAGTCCGAGACATTCTTCCCCAGACGCACTCGCTGCTTCCTGTCCGTCAGGAAGTCAGTGATCCACCTGCAGGTGGAATCGGGCACGTTGAGCTGGGAGAGCTTGTCCTGGAGCAGGGATGGCAGGATTGTGTTGAAGGCAGAGCTGAAGTCCACGAACAGGACCCTGGCGTAGGTCCCCGGGGAGTCCAGGTGCTGTAGGATGTGGTGGAGGGCCAGGTTAATGGCGTCGTCTACAGATCTGTTGGCTCTGTAGGCGAACTGCAGGGGGTCCAGGAGGGGGGAGGTGAGGGACTTGAGATGGGGACTTGAGGGACTCGTTGCCCTGTTTGAGATCCGCTTCTTTTCCTTTTTACATTCTGCTACTGTAGCTAAAAGCTTACAGCTACAGCTACTGTAGCTAACAGCTCAGTACGGAAAGATACACCTCACACTGGTCCAAATTGCTCTGATGCAAAGAGCAGCAGTTCAGTGGGGTAATGTGAATGCACACGTGTGTGTGTGTGTGCCGCGGACACGAGTGCACACACACACACACACACACACACTCTTTAGCAACGAGCGTAAGAGCGCTGAGAAATGAATGAATGAGAATGAAAGAATTAAAAGTGTGGAGTACGAGCATAGCGACCGCAGACAGGGAGGTTACAAGTGTGTGTTTGTGTGTGTTCTGGTGATTAAATAAAGACTGATTCTTGAATGTCTGAAGTGTTATTGCAATAGCACAACACTGAGAGCAATGGTCAGGACCATGGATCTATAATAATAACAGTCAGGACAGAAGAGAGCTATACCCGTAGGAAACGATTTTCTTTGGCCCTGTAGAGAGACACTCCCCCAGCGCCCCTCGACCACGGTCCGGGGCTTATATGAAAGGTTTGACACAAGCGGAGAATACAAAAGTGCAGGGAGAATGTGTGAAAATGCGTGTCACAGGAAGACGTAATGTGACGCACAATATCAAGTCCCCACCACACCTAATCCCCCCACTCCCCACCACCCGCCACACTGACCCCCCTCATCTGCGCTGGGAAGCGGGCCCTGGCCGCAGTTTTGAACCGCGCCAGAGCACGATTCCTGGAATTCCTGGAATGCCGCGGTCAGATGGCACCTAAAGCCCGGATCAAACTGCAAAGCGGGCCCTGACAAACTTTAACTGGGCTTTAGGCTGCGCATGTGACCGCAGCCTTAGAAAGAAAAAAAACAATGTCCAGAATCACCTGCCAGTCCTCCTCCCAATGGTTAGACACAAGTGCAGTGTGCGTGGAGCTGATCTAGAGACAAGGACTGCTAGCAACATGTTTCCCATGTGTTCTGACTGGGAGCCGCGTCACTGCGCAAACAAAAATATGAGAGTCTCCTTTTTTGGGTTGTCTGCTTGTGCGGTGTGTATCCTCCTAGCTAATACCATGGGGACATATTTCAAATTAGCCCTGCGCAACCCCGCCGCGCAAGTCTCTCCACACCACATGACACGTGGGGTGTGTTAAGTTTTCTCCCTCTGGTCTCTATCCCTAATCTCTCTCTTCCTGATCCCTCTCCCCGATCTCTCTCCCCGATCTCTTTCCCCGACCTCTCTCCCCGATCTCTCTCCCCGATCTCTTTCCCCGATCTCTCTCCCCGATCTCTCAGGTCTCTCTCTATTTCACTTTTCAGTCCGTAAAAGTCTAAAGATGTGACAGAGGTCAAACATACACGAAACTAGGTCTCTACTGCTGTCGCTACTGCTGAGCCAAATACAGGGACATTTTGGAGGACAACCTTTTAGAGTCAGTCTTTCATGATCTTTTAAACTCGCTAAATGAAGTGTATTTGTGAGTGTCAATGTAAATGTGTTCTTACGGTACGCTGCCTGTGAAGTTGATGCCTGCGAGATGCTCCGATGCGGTGACAGAGTCTCCAAACACTGGTCCGTCCGAGGGCAGGAACTGGACAATGTTTGGAGGCAGTCCGCACTCCCTCAGGATGTTATAGACGGCAAAGCTGGCAGACATCGCTGTGTCGCTGGGCTTCCAGAGAACTACATTACCCTGCATTAAACATGGAGGTTGTAGCCAGACTAGAAACATTTGATCATACTTTAGTTTATGCCTAACTAATTAACAGCTAATCAAGTGCTAATTTGTGTGTAGGATCTCAGGACAGTGGTGATGATCTAGAACACTCAGTATTCCACAACATCTATATCGACTTTATATCAACATTTATGAACATTTGTGAACATTTATGAACATTGGTCTATAACTGCCATTGGGCAAACGGATTTATATGGTTTAAATTATTGCATTTCCTGCGTTTGAATGGTTTGTTCCTCTGATGTGTGTTGTAAATAAAGTATCTATGCATCTATCTATAGCTACCTTAGGATTTCCAAATGGCTTGTGCAAATGTTACTTATTATTACATTTCACCGAGTCTGATAATAGATTTGGTCAAAAATGGGATAAATAACCATTCCGATTGTATTTTGTGTCACTATCGCCGATTCCAGACATGGTAAACTTGGGATACTGTGTAATAAACATCTATATAACTAAGTCCTGAGTCTAATTCTGAGTGGCGTTTACATGTTCTCCCCGTGTCTGCGTAGGTTTCCTCCGGGTACTCCGGTTTCCCCTACCACTAAAAACATGTACAATAGGTCTGGCATGCGCCTCCTGTTCGGCGACCCCGCTCCCATCTCTGTGTGGAGTGAGAGGACAAGTGCCCAAAAATAACAATTGTAAACCGCTTTGTGACTCTGGTCTGTAAAAGGCGGTATATAAATAAAGATTGCTTTCTTACTTACTTACTTACATTATTAATTATATATTTTATTTATATGACGCATTTCTAGGCACTTAAGGTTGCCTCAGCCTGTTTAAGTTTATATAAGGTTTAAAAAACTGTGGTGATGATCCAAGACACCATTTATGGACATTTCTCATTATCATTATCATTTTGTGTTTGAACTGTTTGATTTTCTGATTTGTGTTGGCAATTTCAAGTCCTTTGGGATAACTACTGTTTACAGGGATTTACAGGAAAAAATGAATTGAATTGTATTTGAGATGTAATAAAACAAATTCTCATCTGAGTACAATAATAATAATTAAGAACATTTGTCTGATTAGAAGAAATGTTTTTTTTAATGGCATAATGCAAAATACTTATAATAATAATATTATTTTGATACTCACCATCAGAGCTGGAGTTCCTGCAAGATTCCCGCCAATAGCAGTGAAGTTAAAAGGTGCCACAGCAGCAACAAATCCCTACAAACAGTAACCATAGAACTTTAATAAATACATAGCTCACATTATGACGTTTGGTTTTTCAAGGCCCTTACCTCCAGTCCTCTATAGAGCATCGTGTTTGTGCTTCCGGAAGCGTCCATAGGCTGCTGTGCTTCTAACTCAATGGCATGTTTGGCATTGAATCGAAAAAAGTCTATCAATTCTGCTGCAGCATCTATCTCTGCTTGAATGATTGTTTTACCCTATGAAAACACACACACATACACACACACACACACATTTGACAGTGAAAAATACAAACTAAAACACACAATTTGCAACATTATTATTAGGCTACATAAGGTTACCATTATACCACTGTTGTTATCCACTGTCACCTTATCCACTTTGTCCCAGACCCTCATGCTGCTAATATGTACAGATGCATACATGCAACTATAGCTTCCTTGAAAGTATTTTATACTTGTTTCTTTATTGTGCTAAAGTCCTAGTCTTTAGCTAGTAATGTGTTCTTTGAAGTTGTGTGTTGGTGGCAGTCTGACATCGAGAGACTGTAATCGGCCCGACAAAACTGATCAGGAAATGTGTTTCTGTGATGGGGAATTGTGGACTCTGTGGGAGCTGAGCTGGAGAGAAGGATGAGAGCTCCCCTTGCAGGGCAGCCTGAGTAACTCCAGACACCCTCTGCATGACATTATGGCCGCTCAGGGGATAACCGTACAAAAAGTTTAAATAAACTATGCTGCAGAACAGAATGTTTTAAGAGATCTTTTGTTCCTTAGGCTGTCAGACTGTACAACGGATATGTCTGAGTTGAGCATGTGCACTATTGTTTGTTTGTCAGTTAGAAATTTTTATAATTTATGCACTTGTGTTTTTATAGATGCGTTTCTGCTGCTGCACACCTGAATTTCTCCAAAAGGGGATAAATAAAGTATTTATATAAAAAAGGTACCACATTGTACAAACTCTTATTATGCTAATGTCAGAGGTTTCATACTCAATTTTTGCTCCAATAGATTTGCTTCCTTATCAATCTAAAGTTTGAGTTTTTGTTTTATCCAATTTTTGTATAGAGTTATTGTACATTTATCTTGTGTTGTGTGCTCCTCATTCCTATTGTTCTGTAACTGAAATTTCCCCACAGTGGGACAAATAAAGGATCTCCTAATATTAATCTTAATCTTAATACCTGTCCGATCATGGTCTTGGCCAACACCTCTGCTCTTTTGGGCCCACTGATGACGTCTGCTGCCTTGAAGAGAATCTGGGCTCGGTCCTGGACAGGCTTTAAGTCCCATTCTTTCCTTGCGGCCACTGAAGCCAGAATAGCTTTATTTATTAGCTCCTAAATTCAAGAGCAGTGAATCAAATAAAATTACAAAAAAACAAGCACAGGTAAACAAATAATGTAAGCTTCAGTCACTCACCTTGTCAGCATAACAGAACTTGGCAACTTTATGTGAATGGTTGAATGGCTATGAAGACAGGAACAGAGCCAATATATCAAACAACCAAAACTTACAATATTCAACATTTGTAACTTAAAGTATAAAGTCCAAAGTAATACTCACTGATAACTGATATCTGACATCTTTGGTCCAAACCTGTTCGTCTCCAACGACACACGGGATCTCTTCAGTTTTTCCTTTCAATCTTTCTAAAGCCTAGGGAAAAGAAAACAAACAACTGTAAATTGAGTGTTTTGTGCATTTTGAATGTTATGTCTGACCTGTAGGAGAGCTTTTCTTTCAGGACTGCCTTTGTTGAAACCTAAAATGGGCTCATTCTTCACCTCTACAGCAGCACAAGAGAAAGTTTTAAACCTGCAAAAACACAAGTATTTACCCAATCTGGACTATAAATGGGACTTGGACCTCAGAGAACGCTTGCAATAAATAAACTGTGTCCTCTGTTGACACTGATGTTTCAGAATTTGTGTTTGCAAAACCTGCTGCATGACCCACCAACAGAAGTAATATGTAACTTCGGCCGGTTAATACTAGAAAAAGCACATCTGAGACATGTTAGTGCCATATCATATGAACCAACTCAGACCCTGAGGAGCACAGGGACTGGCGCCCTCAAGAATCAGAACTAAACAACGTGAGGCAGCATTTCAGATTAATGTAGCTAAAATCTAGCACACTCTTCCTGAAAATGTGAGACAGGCTTCTTCTCTGACCATGTTCAAACACAGCTTAAAACAATTCTGTATAGCTGTGCAACAACGGAGGCATTGTATCTTCCCTCTTTTTAATGTTCTGCGATTATTTATAATTATAATGCCTTGTGTGATTGTTCCTATCTTGTTTTGTTAAGCACATGTAAAAGAACTGTGCTATACTAATATACTTGACTTGCCTTGTCTTGTCGTACATTTCCCTTGACATAGCTAATGCACCCAAATGTATTTGCCCATAGACGTCGGGTTGACTTAGCAGCACCTGAGGTTTAACAGAAGTGTGGAAGTAACCATGATAAGTCAACATGAGTAGCAACCCACAGAGCAGCTATGCACCATATGTGTTGTTGCAGCTGCAGATTGTGCTGCACATATGTCTTGCTGTTAAAATCTCTTGCAAGAAGCAAAACTTGTACCAACTACTAACTTGTATTATATATTTTATAGTTGTCTACCTACTTCTGGGCAATAATAGCTACATAGTGCTACACCATTTGTCAGAAACATTTATCTATTCATTTAATGTGGACATAACAATAACATTGGATAAACCAGATGCATTGTTGTAAGTGTGCACATATGCTAGTTTTTAACACTAGCTAGTTCACTTTGAAAACACATCATATTACTTAGTTAGCTGTAGATTAAATTTCTTACGGTGATAACAGAAATAAATATACATGCAATTACATTTATTACCGATATATCAAGCCAGAGAACGTGTATGATCGTACATAACATAGGGCTATAATATCTTGAGTTGTTTGACAAGTTCACGTTAGCGTTAAGGTGAAGGAGTCCCGTGTAGTCCCATGTGAAAGTACATACCCTCTCCAAGATTGGCTGACTGCTCCTCTCAAACGAAGCATGTTGAAGCTCCCAAAGACCAGATACAATACCACTTCAAAATCACGGTCCACTTATTTTATCAAAATAAATGACAGTATGACTATAAGGACATTTACGCAAAAGGGAGCTTATTTAGAAGGTTGTTCACTGAAGAGACAGCAAATTGGACTGTACCATTATTTAAGGAGACGCAAAAACAGTTGACGTTGTTTTTTTGTGTGATTACGATTAAGATTGCTGTTTTAATATCTTCACGTGAAATTTCAAAGTGTTGGAAATGGATATGTGTTGAATTGTGATATAATGTTTTTATATACATCGTAGAAAACAACCAAAACATGAATGCTATCCCTCCTTGAATGGTACATCTCAAAGGCGGAACTTCGATGAACCAATCAGTGAGCAGAGAATTTCCCAGCAAATCACATGTAAAGATATTGGATATTTTTGGCAAGACTTCTTATGTACAGACAGTCAATGGAAAACGTGCACATGGGCAAAGGGTCCCCGTTCACACAATGTTATTTAATATGAAACTGTATCCCTCTCTTTTTACGTTTAAAATATCTATCAAATACTCTTAAAAACGCCTTTATTTTGCAACCTTTGCGGTGGTGTCTATCCGCTGGTTGCCATAGACATGTTGCTTTTTCTTGCAACGCCCCTCACGATACAAAACATTGGGATTATAGTTGTTATTATTATTATCGTTATTATTATTATTAATATTATTATTAGCAGTCTCACCTCGGAGAAGGTTCCAGTTACCATAGGAACACACTGTTTACTTGCAGCAGTGAGTGTTTGTTTGTATTTCAGTTGCGTTCAGCCTTGATCTTTCAGTGGGGGCTTCAGGCAAAGTGTCTTGCCCAAGGACACAACGGCAGCAGACATCAGTGAGAGTCGGTGGAGAAGGTCTTGTGGAACCCACCAACTCTACCAACTGAGCCACTGTCGCACCTGAATTGGAGCTGTCTGAGTTTATTTTCATTATGTCTTGTTTTTTGCGCTGCTCTGTCTGTAGTTGTTATTATTATATGGATCCATGGTTAAAACATTGAAATTCCCTGTGTGGGACCTGTACATGTATGGTTCTCTTACCTTATCATATTTTAACCAACCATCCATCCATCCATTTTCTACCCCTTAATCCATTTCTGGGTTGGGAGGGTCACATAGCACAACCACTACCTTGTTTAGCTATATTTTAACCAACCATAGCTAAACAAGGTAAACTGTATGATATTAACCTCAGCTTACACAATACAGTAATGACATCAGGAAGATTGTGAAAGTTCACCTATTGCTCAAACAATGTCATTATGTCCATACATTTCATTACAGCTATGATAATGGTCATACACAAGTGGTTAAAGTCATTATTTCCTAAAACATTTACGTATTTGAGGAATTACAAAATAAATGTGGCACTTTGTGAATACTGTTCAAGGATACTTCTTTCTTCTCTTAATTATTGTTTGTAATTGTTTTCCAATTCAAAACTATACAATGCATTAACACCTGATGAAGAAAGTCAGATCCCGTTAGACTTCTAAACCTAAGCAGGGTGGGGCATGGTTAGTATGGTGATGAGAGACAACTGGGAACTGGTAGAGCCCCAACTGTAATTGTTGTCCATAGGCAAGATTATTAGAATGAGTCTGTTGTGTGAGTAAATGGTTAGTGGTGGTGGCCGATGGCACATACTGGTTGCCTTGACGTGTCAGTGTGGCCCAGGGCAGCTGTGGCTATATTAGTAGTTTAGCACCACTTTGTATGGAGTGAATTGATTATGACATGTGATGTGTCCAGAAAATGCTATATAAAACAGATGCATTATTACTATACGTTTCAAACATAATTTACACTTAAAATCTCCGGAACATTTACACTGTGCAACAAACAATGAGGACAAACGAACAATGCCAACCTAATTTCACATGTCATGCGTCAGTGCAATATCTTGAACTAATGTCAGAAAGTGCAATATAGAACCACATGTGTCACTGTTGCTTTACTGAGTAACTGTGTCCAAGAGCCTCATGCTGCTAACATGTAAAGATTTAGATGTAAACATACAGCTGCTAACATGTACAGATGTAAATATACAACTACATATTTCTTGCACAAGAATACACACCACTCTATACTTATATATACTTATTTTTCCAAATGTAGATATTTTATACTTCTTTATTATGTAAAAAAATAGATATTATACACTTGTTTCTTTAAAACTGGGGTTAGAGATTTTATTTTATTTTAATTATTTTGGTTATTGTTCTTTTATCTTGTGTTGAGTGCTCTTAATTCATAATTTTCGTTAACTGGTGATGCAACCCTGACAATTCCCAACTATGGGACTAATAAAGGATAATAAAGAATTTAATAAAAATACTCATGCCTTTTATCCATAGATCTCGAATTCCGCGACGTTGTTTTTGTCCCTCGGCACGCACCGTAGCTGAGAGGCGTGGACCGGAGTGTTGTGGTTGAAAATAGTCTTTAGCTCATTTGTCAGTGTTTGTCGCATCTTTAAACTCCAAACTGTAGAAATAAACCGTAAGAGATCTGTAGGAGCAGCTGTGTGAAAGCTATAGGAGCTGGTGAGTGTACATCTGCTGTTGTCTGTGCTCGGGCTCCTGCTGCTGCTCCTGCTGCTGCTGCTCCTGCTGCTGTTGTGCCCATGTCCTGGCACGTCACTATTAGCCTTTAGCGGCAATCCCTTCAAACCCATCTATTGTGTTTGTAAACTGGGATTCCATGTGTTAAAGTTGTCAGTGCATGCTTCGGTCACACAGCGGTGATTAATAAAGTGCTGTATAACGTCACTTTGTTGGTGTTGAAATCTCGGTCTGAGGTCAAGCTAACAGGACATTTAACAGTCTCCGATGTAGCAGCCCGGAGTTATGTTCCCCGTTTTAGATATTTATATTTACTTTAGCATCCCTAAAACTTAGGTTACTTTGTTTGGTTATAGATCACGTGTGGGAAACATTTGTGGGAAGATAAGAGAGCTACCCCTAACATATTTTGTAGCTATTATTATAACTAGAATGAACATTTGAACGATTTAGATTAAAATTGTATCTTCTGCGTGAATATGTGTGTTATGTTCTTTTGAAACATGTTTTGTTTGGTGGTGTTGTGTTATACATGTATAGATTATCATATTAGTGTAATCAAACAAATGCAAGACAGGTTTTAAGGCTGAGACAGAGTAGTTGCTACATTAGACATTAAATAGACATTTACACTTATTGGTAATAAATAATAGCGTCAGTTCAGGGAAAAAAATAAAAATAAATCTTGGATCCGGTGGCTTCACTTCAGCTGTCAAATTGTGATGCAATGTAATATTTCTAAGTTTTAAACAACTAATCAATTATTGGTATTGTTAATAAGAACAAAATCAATTTGAATTCTATATTAGAATTTATATAAACGTCCGTAGCAGTTCTTTTGTGATCACTTATTTGGGTGGTACATCAACATTTATCAAACATTTAAACATTTTTTAAATCAGCAAATTTTAGCTGCATAAATCTGAAATGCTGCGTCCCCATGGGTAGTCCTAACGCTGGGCTGGGCTCCTCAGAGTCCCGGCAGGAAGCCAATCTAACATGTCATGGATGTACTTGGGTGCGAGATCATGGAGAGATCTTGCTGCGGATTTTTTATTGATCTTTAATTAGTTGAAAGTATTTTAATAATCACATCACACCATCACCATGATAATCCTTGTTTCTTTCTGCAGTGTTTATGGGTGAGGAGCCTCCAGACAAACACCATGACGTCTAAAGGAGGTGGAACTACGCTGACACGTCGTAACTATAGATTAGCTTCAGACACAGACAAATCAAAAGCCACAGGTTGTTTTTTATTAACTTCCCATTCTTTATTCAAGGGATGCACCGATACTGGGGATTCTCTCTGATAAAGGCACATATTCAGGAACATTAGCGCGAGTATTTGAGAGTTTTTACTGAATCTACCAATTCTGTTCAATTGACCAATTTGAATTAAAATCAATTTGTATATTTGTTTCATATCTTGAATGAATTTTTTTTTTTTTGTGACTTCTATTTTTTCATCAAAAAAGATTAATCATAACATTTGGAAAAGCTGGATCGGTGCATCCCTACCTTACAACACTTTTATGTAGTACTTGTTCTAAATATACAACAAAGGATTATTTTGTGTTTTTATGCCCAAGGATCTTTAAAATCTTACTTGTTTAACATTCTGTTAGCAGTCTGAGTCTTTGGGATGTCCCTTGTATTTTAATTTGTTAAAATGTGTTCAATGTATTTTCTTTCAGGCATCGTCAGTGAAAAACTCCTGAGTGATTATCTTCACCATGTTTTTCCCTCGACTTCGGGACCAGCTCTGGCTTCTCTCAGGTGTGTGTGTCGTGCCTCATTTTGGGAGTATTATTAGTTTGTTAAAACAAAGTAAATTGCCAATTTGTTTCTAGGTACAGTCTCAGTACCTCAAGTTACATGTAGATGTCATTCAATAGCTTTGGTGGCCATGGCAACAAACGGCACATTTGCACGGTCAAATTACTTGAAAACATTATATCGATATCTGATGTGTCCGTGATGAAAATTTTTAGGATGCAGAAAGCCTTCTGCATCCTAAAAATGAAATGCAATACAATAGATTTTCATTTAAACTATTTTGCCATTCTTCCAAAGTTACACATTTAATTTAGTAGTCATTTTATGTAGATTTTTATTGTTTGCATGCCTTAATCTATTCTCTACTTTTTAACTTGTTTACACCGAGAGCCAAAGCAATTTCCTAGTTTGTGTCTTCTTGTTACTCACATGGCAATTCTGATTTAAAAAGAATATTGTAATGCAGTTAGATTACATTGTTATCAATGTAACTATTACTTATATATATATATTCAATCCAATCAATCCAATCCACTTTATTTATATAGCACATTTAAACAACAGTTACGTTTCCAAAGTGCTGCACAAAAAAGTATAAAATAAATAACAACTTATCTTATATTGCATTACAAAGTTTGAGTGACTTGTTCAAAAGTGATCATTTATTTTTTATCATTTTGATGCTAGCAACATTTATTTAGACTCACAGATAAAAGCTTTTGTTTTGTGACTCATCGTGATCCAGACTAATGTTGCTTTGCCCTCAAACCCCTGGCCTATTTCTTAAGCCAAGCAGATTCATGTTGCCCCCTGGAGTCTATACATAGGTACCCACAAAGAAACACACACCACCGGGGCCTTTCACCACAATCCCGAGGCTGGACCACTTCATACTGAATGTGTGTGTGTGTTTTTGTGTGTGTATGTGTGTGTATAATATGTACCACTTTTATTCTACTACTACTTAGGATATGATTGAAATGTGACTACAGTACAAATCCTTCTCCAGCTCATCTAAAAGATCCTCAATGGGGTTCAGTTCTGTGGCCTTATTTACTAAACAGTGCGGGATACTAAATTTAAAGACATGTGATGATGTGAAATCATATCCGTATCACAGAAAACCAAACTGGTTTTAACTTGGATTTAAACATTGTAGAAGCCTGTCCCAAATGTTCAGGAAGACTCTTTCAGATTTTGGCTGAATAAGTCTGAAATGCTGCCTCTCCATGTTTTGTCCTGACTCTGGGCAACAGTATGAGGCCAGTCCCTGTGCTCCTCAGAGTCCCGGCATGAGGCCAGTCTAACATGTCCTGAATGTGCTTTGGTGCGAGGCCATAGAGAGATCTGTCCAAGGGTTTTCTTTGTGGATCAGACTTTATTCACTTTAATTTTACCACAGATGTACAGAGAGAGAGGTAAGTAAGTTTAATATTTATAGAATTAATACATTATTGGTGTTTTCCTCTGTATTTGCGTAGAAAACCACTTGGATTTCAGGATCTTGGCAGTCACCTGGAAAGACTGCTCTTTGACGGAGAACCCACAGACGACAGTAAAGGTACAGATACGACACGTGTTTGAATTCATGAGGAGAATTTTTTATGAGTAAATGTTTGTTTTCATTTTCCCATCAGAAGAGACTGTTGAAGGACGTCTTGGTCCGCAGCCTGTGGTCCTGGATCATACCAGTGGATTTGAGGGGCTCTTGTTTGTTGATGATGACCTTTTAGGTGTAAGTGTTATTATTAATAAGAAGTAAATTCAATATTACTCCTTAGTACTTTATTTGTTTGGGATTCATTTTATTTGCCATTTGCAGTAAAGTTTTCAGTGTGCGCCAGACACGTACATAAATAAAACACGCTAAAATAATGCAGGAGACAATCGAAAAAACTGGTTAACAAAAAATAATTTTCAATACAAGGCTGCGTTACCGTTTCATGTGTTGCGGCGAGTTTCAATGCAAAGTCAATGGTGACGTCTACCCATGTGAGGAATTGCATGTACTCTGGTTTCTCTCTCTGGTCTCTCTGGTCTCTCTGGTCTTTCTGGTCTCTTCCCTTTCTGGTCCCTCTCCCTGGTCCCTCTCTCTCTCTGTCTGGTCTCTTTCTGTCATCGAACCACACAGACACAGAACCAACAAGCAAACTTTCATTACTGCAGTGATAAAAGTGAAGAAAAATCTTAGAGTTTGTGGTTAATTCTCTGAGTTTTTGAAGACAGAATAGACGCTGACGAGCTTTCTAAACAACATGATAAGTGTTTTTTCTCTTGGTTAAATTTTTGTTTTGTTTCTTAGGTCATTGGCCACAGCAACTTCAGCTCTATTCGGGCAACCACATGTGTTTACAAAGGTAAAGAGATTATGTTTATGTCTGATCAAGTTTATAATAGTTTATGTTGATCAATTTGTCCCATTGGCAAATATTGTTTTGTGCTGAAATGAAGATAAATATATTATGTATTCAAACTACAGAATAAACTTAGCTTTTTGACCTCCAAGCATTTGTCCCAGGGTTGATGAAGACAGAAAAGATTAAGATTAAGGCCCCATCCACACGTAGCCGAGTATCTGCTAAACCACAGATATTTTTTTTGTTTGCACCTGCAACGCATCATAAATGAATATATAAAAGAACTCCGGGCAAAGTGGTTTTGAAAACTCCATTTATGCATTTGCGTGTAGACCGAGATAACCGGAGTTTTGCGTTTTCGCACGTCAAAGTATGCCCCCAAATCAACAACAAACAAAACATGCGACCTCTGATCACTGCGGAAGCATGGATCTTACTGCCTTAAAAACTGATCCTCGCTCTACATCAGAGAGCAGCCAAGTGATCACGGGGACTCGCGCTAAAACAACCAAAATAGGAGCTAAACCAGGACTAAACCAGGGCTGAGGACGGGGGTCAGTGCTTGTAAACATATGTCTTTACCCTGAGTTTCTTCTCTGACTGAAAAAGTGCCGCTACAGATGTACTGGCGTGGGGGGAGGGGGGGAGGAGGGGAGGAATCTTCGGTTTTTTAAAATACCCGGCTACGTGTGTACAGAACAGTAGGAATTAGGAGCACACAGCACAAGATAAGTGAAAAATAACATGATACTTAGATAGAATATAATCTCTAACTTTAGCATAATAAAGATGCAAGTATCAAATCTCCAACTTTAGCACAATAAAGAAGTAAGTGTGAAATGCTGTATCTTGTAGTTCAAGAAATATGTAGTGGTAGTGTCAGTGTAATCCCCCTCTACAGACACACTTAGTTATTACCAGTACCAAAAAGTAATGAAAACTAAGTAAAACATTGCTCAAAATTGGCAAAATGTATCTAAATTAAAGCACATTTTGACTGCCATAAAACAAGATTTGCCAATGGGACAAAGCAAAAGGATCTTGTTTTATTGTTTTTTATTATTTTATGCAAATATTACCTCTTATTTTCTCATTTCAAAATGTGTCATTTTCCTTGTGCTCCACAGGGAAATGGGCGTATGAAGTGCTAATCTCCTCCCAAGGTCTCATGCAGATCGGGTGGTGCACACTCAACTGTCGCTTTAACCAGGAGGTTAAGACCATTATTATTTTATAACATGTCATAATTTTCAGAAATATATATTTTATTTTTATGCATTGTGGGTTTTAATTTGTCTCATTGTAGGAGGGAGTGGGCGATACTCCTGATTCGTATGCATATGATGGAAACAGAGTACGGAAATGGAACGTTACAACTACAAATTATGGAAAGGTGATTCAATTATAAACCATAAAAACAATACAGCACAGAACTAGCATGGAGTTGGAATTGTCAACCAATGTGACTTTTCGATAGTATTGCAATATTTGGGCCACATTTCAATATTATTGTGATAATCTTTGCGAAGTACTGCAACTTGATTCTGTGATATATTGTAATCTCTGTCCCTCATATTATAATACTTTTACATGTATTATTGTCTGCACATGAACTGAAGCAAACACTGAGGAAGGCAGAGCAAAAACATTATCCTTGAACACATAGGACACATGACCTTATAACAGACAAGACGTCCTTATTCTCTGAACAGATGACTCTCACATGAACGGTGAGCTCCCAGCACCTCACTTACATTATTCACATACAACAGACTAGAGTCACAAAAAGCAGACATCATAGAGACACAACAAGCAGACATCATAGAGACACAACAAGCAGACATCATAGAGTCACAACAAGCAGACATCATAGAGTCACAACAAGCAGACATCATAGAGTCACAACAAGCTGACATCATAGAGTCACAACAAGCAGACATCATAAAGTGACATAAACCTCTGATGGAAATTACCAGTAAACTCTGAGAGAACAGAAGTGAAACAGATAATTCATTAATGAAGTATCACAATTATTTTCTCTACCCACCTCTAGTTCTAACATAACTTTTGGGTTTCACAGTCCTGGGCTGCTGGAGACATCGTCAGCTGTTTAATAGACTTTGACGAAGGAACCATAACTTTTTGCTTGTAAGTATTGATGAAATATCTTATTTTTCAGACATGGGGAATCTAAGCTTTCATTATTATTTTCAGGAATGGACAGTCTTTGGGAACAGCTTTTACTGATATTAAAATGGGCCCAGGCGTTGCATACTTTCCCGCCATTAGTCTCTCCTTTAAAGAGTCGGTGGCCTTCAACTTTGGGAGCAGACCACTCCGATATCCTTTATGCCAGAGGGGATTGGGATATTGCCTTATTGTGGAGGGTTTGGTTAATTATCAAGCTTTATTTAGCAAAAAGCACTCTAGTATATATTTGTGTTCGCAGACATTTAGAATTTTGAGCAAATTCTTACTAATTTGTTTCTGACATTTGTGAGAAAATAGAAAAGAATACATGGGCTGTATAGAAATGTTAATCTGGCTGGATGTGACTCCCATGCCACGCTTTGCCCAGGCCTGCTTTATGCTATAAACATGTATTTTTGTGACAATACAGTACAATACATTTTTTTCTTGTATAGCTCTAAGTCACAACAGAAGTCATCTCAGAGGACTTAACAAAACCATTGAAATCACCAACACAGATGTCGAAGAATCAACAGTTAAGACACAAAAAGAAAATAGAACACATGTAAAAAAAAAAATAACAAAAAAATATTGTCCATACATGTTGTAGAATGTTAAAGTGTCCTGGATCATCACCACATCCTTTTTGTTGGACACTAACTGTCCAACAGACACTAGGCAAGGAAAAACTCACAAAAACCCAGTAGGAAAAAAGTGAGAAACCTCAGGGAGACCCACATATTGAGAAAGGGATCTGCTCCACACAGACGGACGGGCTAAAGATCCAGGACCTAATTCATTTGATATGAAGTGCCTTGATGTTGTAGTCACTGTATGGAAATAATTAATCTATTACAAATATCTGTCTTATTTAGGCTGGAATGTATGTAATTTATACCTTGACCAGTTTTGGTCCACTTACCCCGTGGATGGATATTTACCGCTTCAGAATCCACCAACGGCAGATCTGTTGAAAGCACACAAACTTCTGAGCTACGTAAAAAACATTCTGTCAACAGCTTTGGATTTACAGGTACAACTAAAAGCAAGTTGTTATTGGGTTATTACTACTACTGCATAGGGCTGTAATTAACGATTACTCTGATAATTAGTTAGTTGGCCCATTGTTTTACATTTAACTTCTAATTAAGTGTTGGGTTAATATTTTAGGATGCATTTTAGGATATCGCCCATAACAATCAATGCTGCACGTTGATAATAATGATTGAAAATCATTTTAGGAGCCACTAAATATGTCTTGTCAGCCAAATTTGGCCCACAAGCCTGAGTTTGACATGCCTGCTACAAAGATACAGGTTGGAGACCACTGCATTAGACCATAACAAAGCTCATGCCCCTGGAGAACATTTTCACAGACTTGTTGCTCTCCGTGTCATTATGGAATTATAATCATTGAGTCAGAACACCTTTTCTCGGCATGTTTAAGTCTGTACACTGAAATAAAAATATGAATAATCTGTGAAAACTGTATCTTAATTTGAGTACATTCTGACTGCCTTGAAGCACAATTAGCCAATGTGAACAAAGCAAAATTATCTTGTTTCAAAAAGATACAAAAAGTTAAATTCCTCCCTTGGAATGAGGTCATTAAACAAATTCTTGGCTTGGGACAAAATGGCTTTGTCCCTCTGGTTTTAACACAGTTGGTGCTCGAATAGCATAAAAAAACTACTCAATTCAAGCAATGACCTCATATTTTATAATTTTTCCCATTGTACGGCTCAAATACGAATCAAATTATTAACAGATTTCAAAGCTTAATTACTTGCAAAGGATTTAGTATCTTTAGATTAGAACTAGACTCAAAATGTGCATAGTTCATAATTCTGTTTCGTCTTCATATTTATTCAGATACTGTACATGTATTATTATTCCTACAGGACGAGCGGTTGGTAGAAAGAGACATTTCCTCGTGGAGACTTAATGGAGAGCCTACCGTCCTCATCACACTGGCTCACATATTCAATCACTTTGCTCCTTTGATGGTAAAACACATGTTGTTTGCTAGCTTAGACGTGTGCTATCATAGACGTGTGCTAGCACAGACGTGTACGGTTGTTTGACAGTGTTGTTCTTGTGGCAGTGTAAAGTTTACTTGGTGGAGGACGTGCTGATGAACTTCCTGCTGAGCATCCTGGAGGGCGGCGGTTCCGTCGATGAGCACCCACTTATTCAGCAGCTGCTTGACCTCTTCTGGCTTCTCATGGAGGTGACACTTATGAACATTTGAGATTGTACCATATATACACTGTAGGGAGAACATGTATCTGATGCACTGCTGATGTGTTCCCGGTTTCAAAGCATGTAGAATAAGTGGGTGCTCATACCTGGACTTCCGCAGTGGAAGTGTGTAGACGTGTTCCTTGGTGCTCCGCTGCTTGCTTCGCTCTTCATCTCTTTTAATCGCTTTATTTACATTTTTATTCTACAAAACACGGATTACTCCTTCTGCAGACTTCAGCTTTGTGAAATTTGTCAACATTAATCATGTCCGGACGGAAGAAACGAAGACAAATCTGCGATGGCTGCTGCTCTCTGGAAAATGAGCTCAAATTTCTTCAAAAACGGATGGATATTTTGGAAACAGAAATGGGACTTAACCCGACTCTTCCAATGTGTGAAAATGGAATGAATGGACAGACTGGAAATGTAAGTTATGATGACGTAATTACTTTCCCCAAAATCAACAAAGAGAACTATTGGAATAAATGCGGCGCTAAACCCAAAGTTGACAAAGCTAAGAATGACAATGGGAGTGGAATTCTGCCACGAAATGTTTGCAAAACTTCAAATCGTTATGCTGCTCTGTTTGAAGAAGCAAAGCTACCGTCTGTTTCTCCCCCTCCGTCAAGGCCACGGTGTTTGCTGCTTGGAGATTCTGCCATTCGGAATGTATCTTTGAACTTTGTACAGACTTATTCTTTGCACTCAGCCAGAGTGTCTGAGATAAGAGCTTTGGTGCCAAAAGTTTTATCTCAAACCAAGGATGTAAGTACATTGTTGATACACACAGGGGCAGTAGACATTTATGAGAAATCCACCGAGAAGTTGAGAAGAGATGTTTCTCTGCTGCTGGATGACCTTAAAAAAATGGAGTTAAACGTGCTAATCAGTGGTCCCATTCCAAATGCAGATGGAAAAATAGAGAAGTTTAGCCGTCTGTACCAGTTAAATTCATTTCTACACAATGAGTGTTCACGCAGAGGACTTGGATTCATTGAAAACTTCAATCTGTTCTGGAATAGGCTCGAGCTCTTTGAAGGGAAAGGCCCACATCTGAACAAATACGGAGTAAAAGTGTTGATGGATAACTTTGCATCTGCCTTAAGACCTCAGCCTGCGCAGCGCGTTCAGCCGTTGAAAGAGAGGAGGATACAAAGGGCGAGACCCTCTCTCCCTAAGATCGGCGATGAAGAATATTCCTCTCACACCCACTGTAGCCAGATCAAGAGTCCTATCTAACATTCATAACTTCTCCCCATACGTACCTCCAAAGCCACCTAGGGCGTCCAACTCAAATTCTCCCACAAAATCCACCCGTCCCTCAAATTCTAACTCGAATTCACCCGCAAAATCCACAGGTCCCTCCCCTAACCCCAAAAACCCCAACCATTCCACCCCCACCCCCCCCTCGTTTCCCATCACCAAGAACCCCTCCACCTCCACTCCCCCCTCGTCTATCTCCCAACTCCTGCCCCTCCCCTAACACCCATCCACCTCCAACCCCCCCTCGTCCAACACCCAAGAACCACCCACCTCTCCATCCTCCTCCCTCCTCTCCCTAGGATGCACAGGGTCTCTGCTTCGCAGCCACTGGCAGTCTAGTTAGAGGAGAGACCCGGCTGGGGCCCTGTCATGAAGCCACCTGTGCCATTCCCTTAGTGATAACACAAAGAATACATTACAGAAAGACATCTGGAGTTAATCAGTCTAATCTGGAAAATCTAATTCTTGTTCCGTGTAAGAATCAGCCGACCACAACCGCTGATACTGAAACTTTGAAACTTGCTATGCTAAATGTCAGATCTCTTTCTAACAAGTCTTTTTTAATCAATAATTTTATTTGTTCTTATAATCTTGATCTTATGTTCATGGCTGAAACTTGGCTTGACCAAAATACAGAAAATGCAGTTTTAATAGAAGCATCACCACCAAATTTCAAATTTGAATCTGAAATACGGGAAAACAAAAAAGGAGGAGGCTTAGCTGCCATTTTTAGAGACCACTTTGTCTCCCATAGAATGTCTCTTGGGAAGTTTCCGTCTTTTGAATATGTGTCTTTTAAAATACAACAAAAACAATCTCCTCCAATACTCTTCATAGTTCTATACAAGCCACCGCAGTCATGTCACAGTTTTATTGATAATTTTACCAAGTTGCTTTCAGTTGTATGCACAGATTTTGATAGTTTAGTTATTACAGGTGATTTTAATATTCATGTGGATAATGTTGATGACAGAAATGCAAAAGAGCTGAGTTCTTTACTTGATACCTTTGGTCTCACTCAGCACGTGAGTGGCCCCACCCACAGCAGAGGGCACACTCTAGACCTGTTAGTTACAAAGGGGGTGAATATTTCAAATATAAGCGTGGTCGATGTTGCTCTTTCGGATCATTTCTGTGTATTTTTTGACATGTGTTTCACTAACAAACCACCAGTGGACTCTGCAACTGTTCGAAGAAGACACATAAATGAAAATACGAGTGAACTATTTATGGGAATGATAAACTTTGAAAATGCATCGTATTCTACTGTAGATGAACTGTTTAACTCTGTCACCTCTAGTGTTTTGAATGTTCTGGATACCGTTGCCCCTGTGAAGGTTAAAATAGTGAAAAATAAGCAGAAGGCGCCGTTGGCTAAAGCAGACTCGGTCAGAGCACTGAAGAGAAAGTGCCGGAGGGTCGAGCGGAAGTGGCGCAAGTCCAACCTCCAGGTTGATTACAAGATATTCAAAGATAAGTTGTGCGAGTTTAACCGGGTGCTACGTAGTACGAGAGAAAGGTATTTTTCTGAAATGATTGAAGGCTGCAGCAACAATCTGCGTGTTCTGTTTTCAACAGTTAATAGATTAACAAACCCCCCTGTTCAGATGCCATTAGAGCTAACTTCCAAACCTAAATGCAATGAGTTTGCACACTTTTTCAATGACAAGGTTCAAGGCATCAAAAACGCCATTGTCTCCAATCCACAGATAACCATCCAACAGCCAGAAAGGCTCTCTGAGCTAACTTACTTTGCACCTGTAGATGATAAAAATGTCCAAGAAATAATCTCCAGTTTGAGCTCCTCCACATGCAGCCTGGATGTACTACCCACTAGATTTCTGAAGTCTGTTCTGGGCAGTCTGTTACCTTCACTCACACAGATAGTAAACATGTCCCTTCATTCTGGAATATTCCCAAAGGCCCTGAAAACGGCAGTCATCAGGCCCCTGCTAAAAAAGAGCAGTCTGGATGCTACGGTACTTAACAACTATCGTCCCATCTCAAATCTGCCATTTATGGGGAAAGTCCTTGAAAAAGTTGTCTACCTACAGCTTACTAGATTTCTTATAATTAACAACTCATTTGATATGTTTCAGTCCGGCTTTAGACCCCACCACAGCACTGAGACTGCTCTTGTCAAGGTTACAAACGATATCCGGCTGAACACTGACACAGGCAAAGTCTCAATCTTAATCTTGTTAGATCTGAGTGCTGCCTTTGACACCGTCGACCATGAGATCCTCTTACAGAGACTAGAGGACTGGGTTGGAGTCGCTGGCACCGCCCTAAGTTGGTTTAGGTCTTACCTTGAAGACAGGAAGTACTTTGTGGAGATTGGAGACTGTGTCTCAGATCATATGGCCCTGACCTGTGGAGTACCACAGGGGTCGATCCTGGGACCTCTTCTGTTCAATCTTTACATGTTGCCGTTAGGTCAGTTAATACGCAGAAACAAAGTGTCCTATCATAACTATGCAGACGACACTCAGATCTATGTCTCACTGACTGCAGGAGAACATGGACCAGTGGACTCACTCCTTCACTGTATCCAACAGATCAGTGAGTGGATGCAAAACAACTTCCTTCAGCTAAACGCAGACAAAACTGAAATGATTGTCTTTGGTCCCCAGAAACAAAGAGAGAGCGTCATCTGTCACCTACAGTCTCTCTCCCTAAAACCTTCAAACAAGGTCAGAAATCTAGGGGTAATACTGGACTCAGACTTAAATTTTAATAGCCACATCAAATCAGTAACATCAGCAGCTTTTTACCATCTAAAAAACATTGCCAGGATCAAAAACTTATCCATGCATTTGTCTCCAGTAGGTTAGACTACTGCAATGGCCTGCTCACAGGTCTGTCCAAACAGGCTGTAAAACAGCTGCAGTACATTCAAAATGCAGCAGCTCGAGTCCTGACTAGAACCAGGAAGTACGACCACATTAGTCCGGTCCTCAGGTCCCTGCACTGGCTTCCTGTGGCTCAGAGAATAGACTTTAAAACAGCTCTGCTTGTGTACAAATCTCTCCATGGCCTCGCACCAAACTATATTAGTGACATGTTAGTCCCATATGAACCAGCCCGGACTCTGAGGAGCACAGGGACTGGACTCCTGTTAGTGCCCAGAGTCAGAACTAAACATGGGGAGGCTGCTTTTCAGATTCATGCTGCTAAAATCTGGAACAGTCTTCCTGAAGATGTGAGACAGGCCTCCTCTCTGACAATGTTTAAAACCAGGTTAAAGACGGTTCTGTTTAGCTGTGCATACAACTGAGGGATTTTATATTTTTATCTTTTTTTTTTAATGTACTGTGATTATTTATGATTTTAATGCTTTCTTGTTCTGTTCAGCACTTTGAGTTGCCTTGTGTATGAATTGTGCTATACAAATAAACTTGCCTTGCCTTGCCTAGAGATCTTGAATATACAGTATTTTCATTGTACTTGCTTCTCCATTATGCTAAAGTTAGAGATTCTATACTTCTTTTTTATGATAAAGTATTTATATTAAACTTCTTCTTAATGCTAAAGTTGGGGATTTTATACTTGCTTCTTTATTTTGCTAAAGTTAAATATTTTATGCATGCTTCTTTAATAAAACAAGATAGAAAATTTAGCAAAATATAAAGTGATTATTCCCTTATCTTGTGTTATGTCCATCCATCCATCTATTTTCTGCCCCTTGATCCATTTCTGGGTCGGGGGGGTGGCAGTCAGAGCTGCACCCAGTACACATAGCACCAGCCCCTCACTGATCTTCCTGCAGGTGGTGAGTCCACAGGAGCCTTGATTATTCAGCCGGGGCTCCAGACAACTCTTCATAGTGAGACAAATACAGGATCTCTTCACCAGGTTTGCACACATAGCATAGGGGATTTTGGCCCACTACTCCATACAGACCCTCTCTAGAGCAAAAATTTTCTATCCAATTCAAGTCTGGACACTGGCTATACTGCTAGAAATTTTGAAAACAATTAAAAAAATTACTATAATTTGCACACATTCAAAGCAAAAATGATCGTGTTAAAAAGATACAAGAAATGTCTCCTTTGGAATGAGAAAATAAAGCAACTTCTCTTGAAATAAGACTGCATGGCTTTGTCCCATTGGTAAATCTTGTTTGAACACAGTCACAATGCACTCAGATTAAGATGATAACCACTCGATTCACGCAATTTTAGCTCAAATTGTATCATTTATTTTAGTGTAGGTAACTCCAGGACCTTGAGATGTTTCCTACAGAGCCACTCAAAATCAGCAGTGAATCAAATACTTGTTCTCTGTACCTCCACTGTATCCATGTATGTATTCATTTATCTGGCTTTATTATTAGGACTATGAAGTGAACGAGTGTTTGAAGCAGCTGATGATGTCACTACTGCGGGCCTATCGCTTTTCCCCCATTATTCCTGATCTTGGATTCCAGGTAAGTCACCAATTACTTAATAAAATACACTCACAGATAATAATTTATTGAAACCAATCTTGTTTTGTTTCAGATCCATTACTTGCGTCTGACCACTGCCATCCTGCGTCACGAAAAATCCAGAAAATACCTGCTGAGTAATGTATTATATCCTTTGATCCTTTTGTTTTATCGGGTTAGCATACATTGAATCAAGTTAAGGCCTGAAGACAGTTCGTTGTGGCCTTGACAAATACTTCACATTCGACGTGATGCGTTCAGTCGTGTTTTTCTACATCAAGACTCCGCTGAGAGTGAAGGAGGCGGGACTGGAGGAGCTCATACCAACAACATGGTGGCCAACCAACTTTGACAAAGAGGTAACCATGACGACTTACTCATTTCTGCAGGTGGAATTGTGTCTGATGTTTTGCTGTTGCACTGCAAAACATGATTAGCTTGAATAAATTGATTTTTTTTCTTAATTTGAGTACATTCTGAGTTCCTCTTGTAGACACGAAAAAAGCAGTTAATTGTTTATTTAAAGAACTGTCTCTTTATTTTCTCATTCCAACGGAAAGATTTCTTGCAAATATCTAAAAAACAAGATCATTCATTGGCCTGAAGAGAAAGAATGTATTTTTTTTTTCATGGGGATCTGCCTCTAAAATCAGCGACAAATCTGCTCACTTGAGACACTGAAAGTGTTCCAGAACTATGGTTACCTTGGAACTGGACTTACTCAAAAACTGATCTGGAAACCTCTGTTATTCCCACGATAAAAGACGGTATCGCTAGGCCTTGAGCTATAAGTGCTGTACTTCTGTTAACTAAATAATTAGAGTCTGATTCTGGATCGAGGACATTGTGCTCGATGTGTTGGATTGCCATCGTTGGAACAAGTTTATTCTCAGGTCTAATATGTACTGGCGAATCAGAAGAGTTTGCTTTAGAGATAGATTACTCAGCGTGAGGCTAGGTCACTGTGCGGGCGGGAGGAGACAGTATCACAACAATGATCACACATGTGCATAGGATGGACTGTGGTGAAGAAGAGCGCATTATGCAACCTTTTATTGGATGCAAGGAGGAAAAAAGCCTGAATTAAAAAAAATCTTTAAAATCAGTGTGTTTCTCAGTGTATAAGGGTAACGTTTGGAAGATGTTTATTTATTTTCTCTTTAGTTTGGAGCTTTGTTCAATCTGCTGTTTTTATCTCCTGCTTCTGGGTTTTATTTTGGATGATCTGTGAGTTTTCAATACATAATTAAAACGACTACTTTAATATTTCTGGTTGTTTATCTGCAGGGAAAGGACGAGCGAGAACCCAAAGACGAGAGTGCAGACGAGCGGCTACGACGTCGAGCTTATGAACGCGGCTGTCAGAGGCTCAAGAAGAGGATTGAAGGTTTTTCTTCTCTCCACATTTCAATATGACGACTTTACAACGAAATCCAACCTGGTTTATCTCTTTCTCACAGTGGTGGAGGAGCTGCAAGTTCAAATACTGAAGCTGCTGTTAAATAACAAAGACAAGACAACAGTGAGTTTTCATTTGTTTTCTCAGACATAGATACACATTTTTAATAATATGCTCTATTACTTCTGATTCAGGGAGAAGCGTCACGATACATCTTTTTAAACAAATTCAGGAAGTTTCTTCAGGAGAATGCCAGCAACAGAGGGGTAATTATGTATTTCTTCTTTTTTATCTATTCATATTTTTTGCTTCTTCATGCTAGAGTTTTTTTTAAATTTAGTTTAGAGTTACTGTTTTATAACTGGTGATTTAACACTAAAATTTACCCACTGTAGGGGATATAAGTTATCTCTTAGTCTTATTTATTTGATAGGGACAAGTGTACACAATCAACATGTGAAACTCTACATTTAGTGCCAAGGCTAATTTGTAATGACTTTTAACACACATTTTACATTCTTACATACACATTATACAAAGTTGTCTCAAAGGTGTGGTTCTTTTCTAACGTGACTTTAAGAATAATTAACCACAAATAACAGGTGATTAAATGAACCACTGTTGTGCAAAGTTATTCAGCATGATTTTCCTCTGTTTATGGCTCTGTTCTTTTCGCAGCACCCGACCGCTCTGTGTCCTCCGGAGTACATGGTTTGTTTCCTCCATCGCCTCATTACAGCGGTGAGAGCCTGCTGGGACGACAACAAGAGGAAAACTCCAGGAACCATTCTCAGTGAAGGTGATGTGTTTAAAGCAGTGACAGTGTTTCGAGTGTAATGTGTTCTGAATCACACTCCGTCATTTACTCAGCACTATGTTTTCATGTGTTATTCCTTATTTTAAAGTGAACATGGTCAAATATCACAGTATATTATTTTAATTTGATAAAGTAAGTGTTAATTAAATACCATCCATCCATCCATCCATTTTCTTCCACTTCATCCGTTGCCGGGTCGCAAATACCATAAAAAATAATTTCTCTGAATGCAGTTATGCTAGATTTGTATTCTCCTTCTATATTTTTGGTGCATTTATTGGCCGTTGACTTTATTTTTTATTCTTTAAAGGTCCTATACTTCACTTTTTGACTTTTCTCCAGTTTAAACATTATTACAGTGCTACTTACCCTTCTTACACATGCCTATAGTAAGTTTTTCATTGATTCCCTCAAACTCTAGTTAGAGAGCGATCTTTCTCTTTCAATCTTGAGAGGCACAAAAATGACTTGATTCACTTTGTTAGTAGCACACTTTCACGCGTAGCTCGAGCTCCAGAAGCCCCGCCTCCAGGAGATGATTGACAGGAGAGAGAAACCAAAACCAAAAATTAGCGCCTCAGCGTATGGAGTTGTTACCAAAGTCTGTGTTCTCTTCTATGCTTTTTATCTGCTATTGCAATGGCGTCATGTTAACTTGGAGAAAATGTGTTTTTGGGTGTAACTATGTGAATTTTATCCGAAGACGAAGAATGCACTAGTTTAGCTGGACTTTCTATTCACAGGGTCTGCCTTAGAAATCTGCGGCGAATCTGCATTTCAGCGCGCACAGCCTTTGCCAGCATATGGACCCACTATAACTGTGTTCTCTTCTATGCCGTTTTTCTGTTATAAAGTGTTAACATCATGTCAACTTGTTTTTGGGTTTAAATATGTGAATTTGACCCGAAGATGGAGAATTCGCAAGGTTAGCTGCTCTTTCTATTCACAAGGAACTGCCTTTGCAATCTGCGAGAAATCTGTGTTTCTGTGAGACACTCGAAAGACTGCAAGACGTTCTACTGGATGTTTTGCGAAGGCGCTTTGCATATGTTTCTACAAAAACATATGCACCTGTTTTATCGCGCCAGCATTAAACGTGCTATACTCTGCCTTAACCTCAAGAGCAGTTTTGGTTCAGTCATAACAGAATTAAAGTCATTTTGTCAAATTCTAGTCCTAGACACAGCATGTGTCTTTTGAAGCAGAAAGCCTTTTGCAGCGGAAGTGTTTGCTTTAACCCCTTTGTTAATAGGGGCGTAGCGATACACTAATCTCATGCTACTATACAATAAATATACAGTATGTACACTGCCTGAGGCTTCATCATCCAGTTCTGTTTCTTGAAAGGGCGGATTTACGCACGGGTTACACAAAGTGGGGATGGTCCTGTCCTGTCCGTGCATCAATTGTCTGCGCTGGTGCATAATAGCTACGTTACGCCTGCGTGTTCGCTGAGCTGGTGTCAAGGCGGCTCACAGACGCTGGATACGAGAGCCGCTGTCGTAACAAAGTGGCCACTTTTCCTCAGGGGTCAAAACGCTGCAGGGGGATGTGGAATCCCGTTCAAGTAGTGGCCCAATTTTCAACGGGCAAAAAGTTCCACAGATCCGCGGATTTCTCATCTTTGGTTTCCAGAATATATCATGTTAAGATGCAAATATAGAAAAATTATGCACAGAAAAACAATGTGGCCTCCAACTAGGTATAATTATTATCATTTTCTTTGGCCCCTGATAAAAATGACCCTTCTGAACATAGACATGAATGTTTTAACTATAATCTACTTTGTTCGCAGAGGCCTATGTCCCTCCCCAGCTCTTTTACAACGGAAAGGTGGACTACTTTGACTTGCAGAGACTTGGGGGACTCCTCTCTCATCTGAAGAAGACTCTTAAAGGTTTGTTGAACATCATTCAAAAACAATAAATGCCAAACTGCTCTGGGTCACGTCTAAAATATGCATGTTTAAATCATTGAAGATCAAGCAGTCATTCCACAAGGAAAGTTGTACTGAGAAGCAACATGTTTTTATTATTATTTGGTAACTAATGCCTACCTGCTCTGTCGTCATCTCACATGCATGTGTCCGTGTCACTTCAGAGTGTCTTTATACGATGCATGGGCGGGTCATTCGGCACATGCGTTAATTTTTTTAACGCGATTAACGATAAAAATATATTAATGTGCGTTAACGCGATAAAAGCAGTGAAATAAACAATGATAATCTGTTCTTTAAAGGTACACTGTGTAATTTTTATTCCCATCAGGCGTTGAGATCATATATTGCAAAAATGTATTTTGAAAAAATGTAAAAGAAAATCCATAGACTGTATATATTATTGGACAGAGTCACGCCTATCTCCGCCGTTCTAACTAATGGGCCAAAAAATGTGCTCTACTGGAGCAATCCAAAATGGCCACGAGTGGTCCCGCCCACATGAAAATTGTGAAAAAACGCATCTGCGCATGCGTCAGCCGGCGCAACTCCATTCATTTGAACGAGAGACTTCAAAAATTCACAGCAAATAAACTAGAGTGGACCAAAAAAATCCACCCCCCTCAGCATTGACACACATGTGGAACGGAGCTTTTGGCCAAGAGCCAACTTTTGGTCCATCCTGTAAAGACGTTTTTGAGAGGTCTGCCAATGCAATATGTTAGCATTGGCAAATTCTACTTCTGGGTCCACCCCCATCGGCCCGGGGTGGTATTGCAAGCATGTCAGCGCACGTCATTTTGGCCACTTTTGAGCTGGGACCCTCCCCAACTGAGAAATCACACAGATTTGTAACCTGATGGTGAAATGTTAGTAAAGTAAGTAGTAAGTATTTATTTATATACCGCCTTTTCACTGCAGATCTGAGTCTCAAAGCGGTTTACAATTGTTAATTTTTGGGCATTTGTCTCTCACTCCACACAGAGATGGGAGCGGGGTCGCCAGTACAGGAGGCGCATGCTAGAACTATTGGACATATTTTTAGTGGTAGGGGAAACCGGAGTACCCGGAGGAAACCTACGCAGACACGGGGAGAACATGCAAACTCCACTCAGAAAGGCCCTGGTCCGACCGGGATTCGAACCCAGGACCTTCTTGCTGAGAGGCGAGAGTGCTATCCACTCAGCCACCGTGCCGCCCAGTTTGGCACAATTTGGCACACATTTTGCCAAATTGGTTCCGAATGGTACTACTTGATAAAAAAGAGAAACTGCATAAAAACTATAAAACTTAGAAGTCTGAAACTTTACACAGTTGTTGTCAACAACACAATGAAGACATTAGCGTTGAAAATTTTCGTCTTCCAATGAAGTATGCTTTTTTAGGGCATTTATACATTGAATTTTCTAGGCGAGGCTAAAAAAACAGTTTTCTTTCCCAAACTTCAAAGGATGCAGAGTAAAATAGGAATGACATACATTATTTCAGTGTGTATTTACATAAACTAGAAGGGCTTAGCTTTAAAATGATGCATCACACAAGCATAAATACTTGAATCAAGTTGTTTTTATTCTAAGTACATTCTAACGGTCTTAATACAAGATTTTCTTATGGGACAAGGCAATATAGTCTTGATTCAAGAACTGTTGTTTTTTTCAATTCTTGTATCTTTTTAAAAGAAGACAATATTTCTTTGTCCCATTGGCATAGCAAACTCTTAAGGCAGACACAATGTCCCCATATTTAGACACATTTTACCAGATTTGAAAAAAAAATTTGACTTGTTTTTCATCACTTTTTGCAGTGCATTGTTGATTCACTGATCAGCTGTGTGTGCTCCTTGGCACCTCTAGGGGGCAGCATCGTCTCACTTACAGGCACTGTAGCAGTTGGTGTAGTCTATCAATCAGATTGTTTGTGATTGCCCTCATCATATTCTAAGGCCCACAAAATATACTTGTTTACCATTTCAAATCCCAGAATTCTGACACTACCAGAAATTCCAGAGCCTTCATTTTGACTTCTCTCATTCAAACCATTTGAATTCTGTGAAATTTCCCCAAAAACGTCTCTTTTTTTTAAATCAGATTTTTACCACCATTACTGCAGACTTTGAAAAGCCAGCCTTAGCATTTCCCTATATGGCCTATGCTACAGGCCGGGTCTGTCCACGAGTGCGGGTCTCACAGACACAGGCGGTCTGCTACGGTGCGTGGAGCTCTGACGAACAGGAGATTCTTGCTTTCATCCATCTCTGTGCTCTTTGCCCAAAGTACTTTTGTTACTTTGCTGAGGTGGTGTTGTTGTAGCGCATATCTTCTCTCTGCTATTAACAAAAAACTGTGTTGGTCAGAATAGCGCCTCCTTCAGTTAAGCACAAAGAGGCCCATTTCTGAGTAAAGTTGGTTTTGTGGTAACAAGACAACACTGGTACACCCGGTACACTGCAAAAGGGAGAAAAAATATGTGAAACATTTCTCAAATTTGGCAAAGTGTACCCTAATCAGCACATTCTGACTGCCTTCAGACTAAGATTTTCCAATGGGAAAAAAGGACAATTATCTTGTGTTAAAAAGAAACAAGAAATGTCTCCCTTGGAAATAGAAAATAAATCAACAGTTCTTGAAATAAAACAAAATGGTTGTGTCCCATTTACAAATCTTGTGTAAAGACAGTCAAAATGTACTTAAATTTAGATTAAAAAAACACTTGATTCAAGCAATTTTCGTTTGCAGTGTAGTGATTTCCAGCTGTTCCCTGCTGTTCTGACAAAGAAACAGTTCTGTCCAAATGTCCCTCTCTTTCTCTAAGCACATGAGGCTCCTTTGCCCCTCCCTCCCCGTGCCTCGGTTACAGCCGGTGATGTGGCCCCATAAATCCCCAGGGCATTCATCACCCCAACTGCTCACATGTGCCTGTGTCCTCCAGAGCAATATTTACTGAGGCTGACCTCGCTTATTGATTAGCTGATCAAAGTGATTGAACGCTGGGCAGAGATGCTCCCTCTGCATTTCTGAAGGGAGTCAAGAGGAACGCTCCTGGGGTGGTTTTCATATGAACACTGACTGTATATAAGAAACATGTTTGTGAATTCAACAAACTAACAAACGCAGCCGACCTGACCTCACGTATCGTGCAATTATATGAAATAATGTCCGAATGTGGAATTTCAAACCAGTGTCACTTTACGTGTTAGCAGCATGAGGCTCTGGGACACAGTACATATGTATACACTACCGTTCAAAAGTTTGGGATCACCCAAGTGTTTTCCATGAAAAGTCACACTTATTCACCACCATACGTTGTGAAATGAATAGAAAATAGAGTCAAGACATTGACAAGGTTAGAAATAATTATTTGTATTTGAAATAAGATTTGTTTTACATCCAACTTTGCTTTCATCAAAGAATCTTTCATTTGCAGCAATTACAACATTGCACCAAAAACCAGACATTTGCAGCTAGAATAGTCATTTCCACAAGCAATGTATAGAGTGTATTTCTTTACAGTTAAGACTAGTTTAAAGTTATCTACAGTGCTTTTCCTTCAAAAATAAGGACATTTCAATGTGACCCCAAACTTTTGAACGGTAGTGTACATACAAACATACTTTACATTTCTTGCACTAGAATAAACTGTATCTTTAACTTTAGCATAATAAATAAGCACATATGAGATTTTATACTTGCTTCTTTATAAAGCTACGTTTAGATATTTTTTTATTTATTTTACTTTAGAGTTCATTTATCTTGTGCTGTGTGCTCCTCATTCCTACTGTTCTGTAACTGGTGGTGCAACACTGACATTTCCCCACTGTGAGACAAATAAAGGATCTAATAATCTTTATAAAGACAATGAACATATTCTCAGATCCCAAAACTGGTCGGAAAAATATTCTACCCTGATATCAAACAAGTGACTGGTACTGACTGAAAAGGATAACAACTTTTAGTCTATTCACGTGAACCATGTTGATCCTTAATCTCTCAATTTAATTTGAGTGTGTTTGACTAAAGACACAGTTTAATTTCCTTTTTTACATTTAACAAAAATAAGGTGCCCCATTTATCTCACACGCATTTCTAACCACTTAGAACTGAGTGCGATCAGGGAGATATCAAATCTGTTCTTTGTCTGAGCGCTGCTGCAGCTGTCCAAAGCCATGCATACACTATAAATACTGATTCAGAGGACCCTGTGCTGAAGGGTATGAGCAAGTATTTGTCGTTTATGTATTAACCAGCATTACCGTACTTACATTATTACTTACTTATCTTGCATTATTCAGCCAAACTCGCACTTCATCTTACTACACTAAAAACATATCACAGCACAAATATTTAAAAACCGTACCTAACGAATCCAAAAGCCTTATTATTGTTTATATGCAGAGACAAGCTGTGGGTCAGATCTGATGGTTCGATGGGCCTCCTTTGGCTCTCGGCCCCAAGTTGAATAGACCTGATGCTACTATTATAACACTACCATCTTTGAAGTATAAAATTACAAAGTCTTAACAAATTAGTTCACCATTTTTTTCAAAAGAAAGTTTCTGTTTATTATTTAAGTATGATGTAAATCTGTGATCATCTTTTGACAATGTTTTCGTATCTTTCCATCAAGTGAAGTCATTTAATTGCAACATTATCATTGCTATTTTTGTTTTCTGTATGTGATGCAATCCTTTTCATAGCAGTTCCTAACATTGCACAATTCACGAGATGAAATAACAGTAAAAAGAATGATGGTTGTAAATGAGGGTCGTTAACCTTCTTTTGTTCTTACAGACGACTTGGCGAGTAAAGCCAACGTCATCATCGATCCAGCAGAGATTCAGACGGCTTCCATGGACGATCTCGATGAGGACGAGGAGAACGGAGCAGCTCAGGTTTCATTCTAACTTGATTTTAATTTATTTAAGACTTTATTAAGGACCTGTATGCAGGCATCGGATCCATCGCTAATATGTTCAATTGAATTTCGGTTTGTTTTTTCAATTCGATTTAAACGACACATATTCTGTCAATAACATATAAATAAAAAAAGATAAACTTTATTGTTCCCAGTGTAAGATACAGTGCTACACCGATCTGCCTGAAAGAATAGAAATATCCAAGACAGTATACTAATATAATTAATGGCTTTTTAACGTCACGGCCAGGGGACTACAGATGAAAAATAGCCTCCTTTGCTAATTCTGGCTTTTTTAACTCATGTTTACAGTAATTTTGTGTTATATTAAATTGCATTTTCCCCTTTGAAATAAACTAACTGAAACTGAATGATACGTTCTGCATAAAAAACAAATAGTTCATACAGTTTTAGAATATGAAGAGTTATTTTGCAATAATAAATGCCTGATACATTTGTATGGTACTAAAATATTCCTGGTTTTTCACAAATCTTCTTGGTAAAGGGGCAAATTGGAAACCTTTTGAATATTTTTTCTATCGGCACCTTTTTTTTGAAGTTTTTTGCCATTGTATCAATTGTTAACGTTACTCTCTGTAACTTGAACATAGAGACCGTTTGGTGCAGCAGCGATGGGAGGAGCCCTGGCCCGTCCGAGCTGGTTAAGCTCTCCAACTCTGGGACGAGCAAACCGCTTCCTCAGCACCGCCGCCGTCAGCCTCATGACACCGAGACGGCCGTTCACACAACCAGAGAAAGTGAAGGTCCGGACTCTCGCCGTGGAGCAGAGGACTGAGGAGGATAGTAAGTGTTTCGACCTCACCATAATACATGTCTACCTCACATGTTTTGTCCATTATACTTTCCCCTTGAACTGTTATTGTTTAAATCCGGCCCCGACCAAAATGACTGCGACACTCCTACTCAAGACACTTAACATTTTTCATTTCATTTCATTTTCATTTCATTTCATTTTTTATTTATTTCAATTGTTCTGAATATTCTTTCATTTTTACATGTTTACATAAAATAATACTAGTAGTCAGACAATTGAAAAGGAGCACAAAGAAGACAAACTTATATTATGTGCCCCTTTCTCCAAAAAAAAAACAAACAACATTTTTCAAGATGGTCTGATGTAACAACACATCAGTCACAAATAAATAACAAATACAAAACATGCCACAAGCAGGGTTTGCTCATCAAAACAAATAATCCTCTTTCATTTAATTTCCAGTTCATATGATTTAATTGTTGTTTCCTTGAATATTTGTTTAAACTGAAAAATATTTGTGGAGTTTTTTAAAGTGTCTTTCATGGAGTTCCACAGCTTGACTCCAGCCACTGAGATAGCCATCCGCTTCTGGGTGGTACTGGCAAAAGGAAGAATAAAGTTAAGTTTGTGTCGGAGACGAGAGTCTGATTTAAACGAAAATAGTGTTTGTACAGTTTGAGGCAACAAATGGTGTCTTGCTTTATACATTATTGTAAGTGTTTGGGTTTTTATAAGGTCAGGTACCTTTAGCAATTTGGATGTTATGAATAATGGGTTAGTGTGCTCTCTCCCATGGACTTTATGAATTGCTCTTATTGCTTTCTTTTGTAACGTTATCAAAGGCTTCAGTGTTGTTACATACGTATTTCCCCAAACTTCCAAACAATAAGAAAGACATGGCAATATTAATGTAAAATATAATATCCTCAGAGCTGTATAAGTTAAAAAATATTTCACTTTGTGAAGGATAGAGAGGTTTTTACATAATTTCTTTCGTGCATTTTCAACATGTGATTTCCAATTTAAATTCTCGTCGAGGGTCACACCCAAGAATCGAATTTCTTCTACCCTTTCAATGTTTATTCCATCTAAACACAACTCAATATTTCTATTTTGATAGCACTTGGTAAATAACATAAAGACATTTTTCACTGTCCGTCCTATGCACATGTGTGATCAGAATTTGAGTGATACACTATACAACACTCAAAATATTGTTATATAGCCATGTTTTGCACTGAGGTGTTGTCACCTAATGTAAAACATGCGGATCTCTGCTCCTCCCCCTGTGAGCCCCCCTCCCCCCCAACCGATCGGTGACGTAGCCTGACGCTGAGAAGACAAATCAGTGAATGCTAACTGTTCAGCTTTCGCAGGTACATGGTAATCTCAGACATAAGAATAAACTTCTTCCAACCATGGCAATTCGTCTCATAGAGCCCTATGTCCTCCATCCAGAATCAGACCCTAATTATTTAATTAACAGTTGTATACGAGTTGCACGGTACTTACAGAGCTATGCTCCTCGTTTGCGTTTTCTACAGTGGCTTTTGGGTAAGTCCAGTATATAGTTAGTTCTGGAACACTTTGGTGAAATGCCACTTGCAGAAAAACACATTGGGCGTGGACCTAGAGGCAGATCCCTGTGAATGAAGTTGAGCCACTTTCGCCACTTTCTATGTCTTAGGGCCAAACAGTGTCGTTGTGTGTTCACATCTAAAAATAATTTCCTCCAAGTCTATGATTAGTAGATGCGGGATATAATACGGTCTATGGATCAGACGCTGGACTCGGAGAGAGGCTGCATGCACTGATCATAGACCATGCTGATTCGCTGGTTCAGTTTTTTTCCCCGCTGTCAATCACCTCTTGGAGATGGCTTGGAGGGCTTCTGACGTCACAATTTGAAAGAGGTCATTTTGTTGCTTCTCGAGAATGAAATAAATCAATTTCTAAGTAAAGCTTGAGGGAATGCTGTTGTGTGGACTGTTTTAGACAATCAACCAACATAGACTTTGGCAACATTTTTGGAATAAGTTTCTATTGTATGCCCCTGCTGTCCTACAAACTAGAAACTACAGACATTTTATTAACCTTTTCTTCTCCTTTTAAACTCAAGTTGAAGGAAGCCATGGCAACGATGGCTTGTTGCTGGGGCGACCGATGGAAGAACCTGAGCAGCCAATAGGAGACAAGTCCCTGTTGGAGATTGTTGATGGAATCGTGATGATGTACAACCTCAGTGTTCATCAGCAACTTGGCAAGGTGAGTGGAAGCTAAGCAGGGCAGAGCCTGGTTATTGCTGTGATGGAAGACCTTTGGGAACACCAGGTGCCGCAGTGGGGTGGCTGAGTCGGGTATGTGGGTGTGTGGGTGTGTGAGTGTGTGAATGGCTGGTGGTGAGAGGGGCCGATGGCACATACTGGTGTCAGAGTGCCCCAGGGCAGCTTTGGCTACAGTAGTAGTTTATTACCACCGTGTATGGAATGAATGAATAATGACATGTGAAGCGACTTTCTGTGTCCAAAAGGGGTTACTAAAAATACTTTGTTTTAGTGACTTTTGTTAATGATTTATTTTGTAACGCTCTTTATGGGGTATTGAACATCAAATTGTAACATGCAACTTGTAAATGTGGAAACAAATGTATAGTTATAGAGGAATATTAATGAGCCTGATACACTGAAAAAAATATTAAATACGAGGTAATAATGCTTGAATCGAGTGGTCTTTATCTTGATCTGAGAAAATGTTGATTGTGTTTATGCAAGTTTTGCCTAATGGGCAAAAGCCATTTAGTCTTATTTCAAGAACTGTTGCTTTATTTTATCATTCAAATTGAGACATTTCTTGTATCTTTTAAAAACAAATCATTTTTTTTTTCCCATTGTCAAATCTTTTTTTTAAGGCAGTCAGAATGTGCTTAAATGAAGACATTTTGTCAAATTTGAGAAATTTTTGACTTATTTTACATCACTTTTTGCAGTGCATGTGACTGGTAGATATTTTAGGAACTAGATAAAAATAAAACCTGTGTAGAAGTGGGCAAAGACAAGGAAGACATATAGCCTCAACAGGATTACTTTTAATATGAATATATGCACCTTTGATCGATAATATTTGGGGGTAAACAGAGTCCAGTCTATCTCCCAGATATGTCAAAAATCTGTAATCTTTTATAATACAGTCAGTCAGCCATCAATCACAATGGGCCTAACATGCCGCTTTTCAGCAGAAGGTTTATCCTATGGTTTTTGTACCAATTTCTCTCTCACATGTCTTACAACCACAGTGTCCCCCTTCTCATTTCAAAGTAGTCTCCTGCAATTCTGAAGCAAAGATTGCCTTTTTAAGTCAACAAAGCGTTTTGACCTCTCAGATATTGTTTGCCCCATTTTTAATTTAAAAAATTTAAAAACAAAGCTGCCATCGCCCTTAGTTTGGCTTATAGCTGTCAGGTTCTTATCAATGTGCAGTTTATTATCTCCAGCCTCTCAACCCCAAACCAGTGACTGTAGAAATGATGTATACAACATATATTTAACTTTTTACAGTTATTTATACACTACAAAAATTAAATAATAGGTAACAAATGCTTCAATCAAGTGTTTTTATCTTAGCCCGAGTACAAACAAGATTTGCCAATGGGACAAAGCCATGTAGTCTTATTTCAAGAACTTTTGCAAAAATTGCAGACATTTTTTGAATTTGTGTTGTTTTAAACAAGATATTTTTTTGTTTGTTTCATTGGCAATTTTTGTAGAAATGTACTTAAATTAAGATAAAATGAGCATTTTTTGCCTTATATTTTCATTCTTTGCGGTGTATACAGTATAGTCTGTATCTTTTAAATTGGACTTAGTTTGTACTTTACATTGACTGTTTTTTTAATTAGAGTTGTTCCTTAAAGATGCAGTCAGTGATTTTTTCCAGACACATTTTTTTCAAATATTGTGGGAAAACGTCCCTAAACACTCTCGACGCTCTCTCTCTCCGAGATGCGAGAAGGGAGAGAAAGAGAAAAGAACATTAACAAGAATTTAAACAGAACTCTTGAGCAGTGTTTGAATTGGTGTTTTCAGAGAAGCACTATTATGCAGCTATCTGGTAAATTTCAAACATCAAACACATAGATTGAAGAACTCCTCCCCCACGGCCGGACTAACCTCGTAAGTCCAGTGGCAGTCTATCAGTTTATATTATTTCTTGCTTTGATTGAAAGTCCAGTTGAAAAAAAAAAAAAATCTTCAGCCAAATCATTCATTTTCCAGCAAAAGAAATTGCACCGATAGGACCGATTGTTCGTTAGCAACTCTGGTATGAACTTCATGCTTAGTATCGCCTCCTATCGGTGAGGCACAGATACTGCCTGCCTCAAGGCAGGCCTTTTCCCTGTGTATTCTTCTCCGATCAAAACACTTAAACTAAATTTAATAGTACATACATGCGTGCAATACATTACTAAAAACTATGAGAAGTGTAACAAATGTTTTCAAAGCAGGATGATGAAACAAACAGCGATATATCAAGAGGACGAGCTGAGTGCACTCAGTCCACTGTGAGGGAGCGAGCGGACTATTATTCCTATTCAAAGAGACTCTTTGAATAGGAAAAATAGGATTTCAGCAATTTTTGACTACAGAAATGATCAAAACTGGTCAGAACCATGCCTAAAATACATTAAAATCATAAGACAGTGGAAAATAATTATATATTACAACTAAAATAATTATATTTTTCAATAATGGCAGGTGAGGCTCTGCCTCCCTTGCCTCCCCTGACTGCACGTCACTGCCTTCTTCCTGTTTATTGCGAGTGCGCGCACCTGAGTTATTGGATTATTCCGTGGGCGGCACGGTGGCTGAGTGGATAGCACTCTCGCCTCTCAGCAAGAAGGTCCTGGGTTCGAATCCCGGTCGGACCAGGGCCTTTCTGAGTGGAGTTTGCATGTTCTCCCCGTGTCTGCGTAGGTTTCCTCCGGGTACTCCGGTTTCCCCTACCACTAAAAATATGTCCAATAGTTCTGGCATGCGCCTCCTGTACTGGCGACCCCGCTCCCATCTCTGTGTGGAGTGAGAGACAAATGCCCAAAATTAACAATTGTAAACCGCTTTGAGACTCAGATCTGCAGTGAAAAGGCGGTATATAAATAAAAACTTACTTACTAACTTACTTACTTACTTCTCTAAAATCTTAAATGGCTGAACAGAAAATGCCAATTTCACGTTTGCCACCCACTCTCCCTGTTGTGACAAAGAAAAGAAAATGCTGGATGTTTGGTTTGTTGGAGAGGCGAGGGGAGGGGGGAGTGGTTTCGAGTTGGTGCTACGGCTAAGCTAACAAAATCGCTTACTGCATCTTTAAGATGCAGGAGGGTCTACGGACAGCGGTGATAATCCATTCAACACGATTTATGGACTTCATCAGCATTTTTGGACATTAATCAAAATGTATGGGCCTTGGTTGTCTGCCCCACATAAACCAATGGCTCTATGTGTTTTTACCATTGCATTTTTTGTGTTTTAACTGTTTGATTCTCTGATCTGTGTTGACAAATGCAACAGTTTTGTAAAAGTCCTTTGTTGTTATTCGGGTTATACAAAAATAAATTAAATTGAATTGGTAAACTAGTCGAGCCACAACTGCCCTGAGGTACTGACAGACCCTAAAAATTAAGGTTCAGGCCTTATGTTTTTTGCAGAACACACAAAGTAGCAGAATGCACATAATTCCTGTAGCGGTGACAGTAAAACAATATAAAACAATATAAAAAAGATTGTGATTTCTTATGTCTTTCCCAGATGGTGGTGGTCTCAGACGATGTTCATGAGTATGCTGCAGCTCTGAAAGATACAGATGAGAAGATCGCACGATGTCCCGTCAGAGTGAGTCTACTACACTTCTCATTTACAACATTTTGCTGGTAGATATGAACTTGGCCAAACTCAGAATCAGAATCAGAATCATTTATTTGCCATTTGCAGTAAACTCATCAATTATATGAAGGCCCTAAAGCATATTCACTATGAAAGTTGACAAGAAGTCAAGTACATGTTTAGAAATTATTTGGAAGAAAATATAATCGAATTAAATTACATTATGTGTAAATATTCAAATTGTGACGATTTTGTTTGTTAATTTAAAACTTTTAGATATTGTAATGCAAATTCATACACCTGTGATGGAATCCTTTGAATAAATGAAATTGGAAAGGAAATCAGCTGAATTAAACTGTAGATTGTGGCCATGGATGTCAGGGATATAATTACTGTATGTGATGAGCATTACTGAGAAAATCACCCATATCAGTCATTTAAGCAACTTGGCTCATCCGCTCACATGTCGATGGCCTGTGGGTCTATCTTAATGTGCTGAATTAAACAATATAGATCAAAACAAAACTAGAAGATATAATTTACTGACAAAAAGTTCCTTAATAAAGCTCCTAATTTGTCATTGTCAGCATAGAAGAGCAAACAGGAGGAGGAAAAACGATGACAGGGTTTTGGGGTGTGCAAAAAGTTGAATGTTTGTTTTGGTGCTGTGGTGTTGAAGGTAATTAGTTGCACTCGTCACCACCGCTGTCAGCTGGACTCATGTTGTCTCATTACTGCAGCACACCGCTGTGTAACTGAAAACTTAACAGTTGGAAAACAGTCTGGTGAGAACAATTATATGAATGTGAAAGACTGTTTGCAAGACTGTATGAGCCAAATATTACATTTACAAATTAATTAATTCCTGAAGGCCTGATGATCCGGGACATTTATGTATTTGTGAGTATTGCATTTCCTGTGTTCCAACTGTCTGATTCTCTGAACTCTTGTTAAGGAATCGACTTGCGCTGGGAATTGGCCAAAATGTGACGATTTGATTTTATTGCAATATTTGGGCCACAATTCACTATTATTGCAATTCTTAACATATTGCGATACATAAAGTATGGTCATTCTGCGACATTATTGCGATTAAAGTAATATTGTTCAAAGGCATTAAAAACGCGGAGGAAAAAAAGGCTTAGGAGGGAAGTGCAAAAACGTTATCCTTGAACATTCAGGACACAGGACTCTTTTACAGACAAGACCTCATTATTCACTGAATAGACGAGCTCTCACATGAATGGTGAGCTCCCAGCACCTCACTTACATTATTCAAATACAACAGAAACATAAAACTCGGATGGAAATGACCAGAGTAAACTTAATTAAGTATCTTTGCTCTACTGTGTAGATTTAATTGTGTGCACAAAATACTGCGATACTACACTGAATCGATTTTTCTCCCCAACACTAAAAACGACTACTGTTGTAATTTAGGGCTTTACAAAAACAAATTTAAATGTTATTGAATTGAAAAATAGCCATTGATAGAATAGTCAATAAAGTTATGCATATAGAAACTACAATGTGTACTTGATGTGTTCTCTTCTTGTTGTTAGAGACCAGATATTTTGGAGGAGCTCCAGAAAAGTGAGAAGGTGTTTGCAGAAAAGCTGAATCATCTCAGTAGAAGACTGGCCTGGATCAATGCCACAGTTTACTCAAAGGTGCTCCACACATTTACATACACTGTCTACATGACATGTCGAACTCAGGCCCGGGGGCCAACTCTGGCCCGCAAGATCATTATTTGTGGCCCCTGAAATGATTTTCAATTATCATTTTTACAGTAACTTGCAGCATGACCCCCCCAACAAGTCTCGACTGTAAATAAACACAATGCATGATTTAATGCTGGCATTCTTGTGATTTCCTCAGGATAAAATGTTGGACATATACTGGCTGCTGTGTGTCTGCATCCGGACCATTGAACACGCCGACAACACCGGCTCGTTGTTTGCTTTTGCACCAGAGTTCTACCTCAATGTGGCTATGAACGCTTACAGTGCTCTGAAGAACTACTTCAGCCCGGCCAACAGCATGGATGAACTTCCAGGTATGGCCTTTTCTCAGAGCCTAAAGCCATGTTTCTCTATCTGACCAAGCAATAATCAAATACTATACTAACCCTATAAATGTTATATCAGACAATGAAATGCACTGCAAAAAATTAAATATGGTTGTCCAATGGGACAATATGGTTTCGTCCCATAGGCCAATCTAGTTTTAAGACAGACATGTACAGAGTCCATTCAATGCAGTACCTACACAGTTTAACAATTATCCCCATACCAAGCTGACAAACTGTAGTCAGGTTTTGATATAGGTGCATAAGCATTGCTGCTACATCTTTTTACCCAAAGCCAGTTCTCATTGTCGTCTAATACAACTTTTATTTCCCCGCAGGCTACGAAGAATCCCTGACTCAACTCGCTGCTATCCTTGCTAAGCACTTTGCAGATCCACGTATTGTTGGAACAGGTAGCACTTTATTACTGCATCTGAGGCTGAATACACTGTAAACACAACCAGTTTTCATGTTTGGAATTTATTTTCTAAACACTTTTAACAACTTGCTTTTTGTTGCAATGCTTTAAAGGACACATATTATACGAATTCAGGGTTATGAGATTTCAACCATGTTACAATACTCTTCCCTCATTGTTTTTGGATCCATTCACGCCAATATTGTGACCATACCTGCATGTGAAAACCAGATCCTCTCAGACCTCTGAAGCTAAGCAGTGCATGGGCTGGTTAGTACTGTGCTGGAAGACCTCTGGGAACACCAGGTGCCACAGTGGGGTGGCTGTGGCTGTAAAACGTATAACTCTGCTCTTCTGTCTGCCTGTCAGTCCTTTGATAGAAGGATTTCATTGTACCGCTATTATATGTGTGAGTGTGATATACTGCTCTGACATCACACTCAGAGTAGATTCCTGATTTTTTTTTTTATATCGCCCCTACATTAGTTTTTAGAAATGTTGGCAACTGATATTATGTTCTTTACAATGGCTTGGAAAAAAAAGTGGTAGCCGAGTGAGTTAGAGGCAGTTACTCTTCATACTTTCACCATTGGCTAAGCATGTTTATTTGTATGGTGATGTTCATACGCAAGGAAACTCAAACGCTTAACAAAATAGCGAACAAGGAAATAAAATCCTAACTAATCACATACATTAAAAGAGTAAAAATTAAAATGTCTCAGTTGTCTGCACAGCTAAACAGAACCGTTTTATCCTGGATTTGAACATTGTCAGAGAAGAAGCCTGTCTCACATTTTCAGAAAGACTTCCACATTTTTGCTGCATAAATTTTAAACGCTGCCTCGCCATGTTTAGTCCTGACTCAAGGCACCAGGAGGAATAAAAAACAATACATATTTTTTCTTTGTGATTATTTATTTCTGGTTTATTGGATAAGGGACTTTTTTCAACTTGATGTAATGTTTCATTTACCGAAACAGAAAAATAGTAAAAAAAAGTAAATCATGATCATGCATCATATTTCTTCTTTAAACTCTTCTTTATCTTGCTTCAAAATGAAGTCAATTTAATTAAATGCTTTTCTCTACATGCTGTAATATAATTATGATGTGTCTCTGATTCTCCTGAGGAATTTAACACCTTTACTAAGTGCCAATCTGTACCAATGTAAAAATATCTTCATCATTCTCCTTGTAGATATTAAAGACTCTCTGATGCAAGCCTTGGCCAGCTATGTCTGTTACCCACAATCCCTCAGGGCGGTCGAAAGGATTCCAGAGCAACAGTGAGTGTGGTCACCAGTGTTTGTGCCTAAATTATTACTAGTTAGAAAGAGAGACACGAGAGAGAGAGGTCAGAGAGAGAGAGAGGTCAGAGAGAGAGAGAGGTCAGAGAGAGAGAGAGGTCAGAGAGAGAGAGAGGTCAGAGAGAGAGAGAGGAGGTCAGAGAGAGAGAGAGGTCAGAGAGAGAGAGAGGTCAGAGAGAGAGAGAGGTCAGAGAGAGAGAGAGGTCAGAGAGAGAGAGGTCTGAGAGAGAGAGGGTCTGAGAGAGAGAGGTCAGAGGCCAGAGAGAGAGAGGTCAGAGAGAGAGAGAGGTCTGAGAGAGAGAGGTCAGAGAGAGAGAGAGGTCAGAGAGAGAGAGAGGTCAGAGAGAGAGAGAGGTCAGAGAGAGAGAGAGGTCAGAGAGAGAGAGGTCAGAGAGAGAGAGGTCAGAGAGAGAGAGGTCAGAGAGAGAGAGGTCAGAGGCCAGAGAGAGAGAGAGGTCTGAGAGAGAGAGGTCTGAGAGAGAGAGGTCAGAGGCCAGAGAGAGAGAGGTCAGAGAGAGAGAGAGGTCTGAGAGAGAGAGGTCAGAGAGAGAGAGAGGTCAGAGAGAGAGAGAGGTCAGAGAGAGAGAGAGGTCAGAGAGAGAGAGAGGTCAGAGAGAGAGAGGTCAGAGAGAGAGAGGTCAGAGAGAGAGAGGTCAGAGAGAGAGAGGTCAGAGGCCAGAGAGAGAGAGAGGTCTGAGAGAGAGAGGTCAGAGAGAGAGAGAGGTCAGAGAGAGAGAGAGGTCTGAGAGAGAGAGGTCAGAGAGAGAGAGGTCAGAGGCCAGAGAGAGAGAGAGAGAGGTCAGAGAGAGAGGTCAGAGAGAGAGAGAGGTCTGAGAGAGAGAGGTCAGAGAGAGAGAGAGGTCAGAGAGAGAGAGAGGTCTGAGAGAGGTCAGAGAGAGAGAGGTCAGAGGCCAGAGAGAGAGAGAGAGGTCAGAGAGAGAGAGAGAGGGAGGTCAGAGAGAGAGAGGCCAGAGAGAGATAGGCCAGAGAGAGAGAGAGAGAGGCCAGAGAGAGAGAGAGGCCAGAGAGAGAGAGAGAGAGACCAGAGAGAGAGAGGTCAGAGAGAGAGAGGCCAGAGAGAGAGAGAGAGGCCAGAGAGAGAGAGAGAGAGGTCAGAGAGAGAGGTCAGAGCGAAAGAGGCCAGAGAGAGAGAGAGGTCAGAGAGAGAGAGAGGCCAGAGAGAGCCCAGAAAGAGAGCTCAGAAAGACCAGAGAGAGTGAGGTCGGAGAGAGAGAGAGAGAGAGAGAGAGAGAGGGCCAGAGAGAGAGACCAGAGAGAGTGAGGTCGGAGAGAGAGAGAGAGAGAGAGAGGCCAGAGAGAGAGAGAGGCCAGAGAGAGAGAGAGGCCAGAGAGAGAGAGAGGCCAGAGAGAGAGAGGCCAGAGAGAGAGAGAGGCCAGAGAGAGAGAGAGGCCAGAGAGAGAGACAGGCCAGAGAGAGAGACAGGCCAGAGAGAGAGACAGGCCAGAGAGAGAGACAGGCCAGAGAGAGAGACAGGCCAGAGAAAGAGAGGCCAGAGAGAGAGAGAGAGGCCAGAGAGAGAGAGAGAGGCCAGAGAGAGAGAGAGAGAGGCCAGAGAGAGAGAGGCCAGAGAGAGAGAGAGGTCAGAGAGAGTGAGAGAGCCCAGAGTGAGAGAGCTCAGAAAGAGAGCTCAGAAAGAGAGCCCAGAAAGAGAGCTCAGAAAGACCATAGAGAGAGACCAGTTTCCAACTTTCAAAATTCCCATAATCTTGCAACCCTAATCCACAGTTGATTATCTTATTATGGTATTATCTATTATCTTAAAAAATACATCCTGTTTACTCTGTGGATGACCTCTCTCTTATTCTGCTGTGAGATTTGTTAGAATTGATGAGATCTTATGAGATATAAAAAAAGTTTCTATTTTTTCCACACCCTGTAGAATGAGTCGTTGCCATTTATTAACTGCTGGATACGCACCTTTTTCTGTTTCTGTTGATTGAAGGCGAGTCGCCATGATGAGGAACCTGCTGGCTCCATACGAACAAAGGCCTTGGGCTCAGACCAACTGGATTCTGGTCCGACTGTGGCGGGTGAGGGCTACTTTGCTTTAAGAGCTTTACACTTTATAATTTTGAAAGATTGATATTGAAGCATTTACAGCTAGCTTAGAAACATAGCAGCTACTCATATTGTATACTTTGCGTGCTCCCTGTGTGCTCTTACTACTGTCCTGTATGTGCGCTGCAACATTGAAATTTTGCCACTATGGGGCGAGTAAAGGTTCTCTTATCTTAACTTTTAAAATGTTCTGTCGTGGTTTGATTTAATAAGATAATGGAATACATTGGAAATAAAATCAATTAGTTTCCTGGTAATGCTAACTGTACTCAAGATTTTACTGTGTATGGTATGTTTACAAAATATAGGAAAGCAAAATCCAGGAAAACACATTTTAAACTATTTATTTGTTTAATGGGGTAGAAAATAATAATTTGAAATTTAGCATGTTGCTAACATGTACAGATGAATCTTTCTTACACTAGAATATGCAGCATTTTACATTTGCTTCTTCAGCTTAAGCATAATAAAGAAGCCAGTATAAAATCTCTCGCTTTAGCATAATAAAGAAGCAAGTGTATAACCATTATTCAAAATAATGGTTGAATAGATTCCATTGCAATCCATTCTCTTCCATATTGTAGATTTCAGCTCCTGCTCGTGTTGGGTACATTCTGTTATTCACTGCTGTTGTTTTTCAGGGTTGTGGTTTTGGCTACAGATACACTCGATTGCCTCACCTTCTGAAAACCAAACCTGAAGACGCCAACCTCCCCAGTCTTCAGAGTGAGTGCCTCCCACACTGGTAACATCCTGTGCCTTCTCAGTGCAGCGTATTTGGACCGCAGTCTACTTTCACAAGAATCAATAGCAGATCCTTATTAAAGTTCAAGCATTACAGTTATATCACAAGCAGAAAGTACGATCTTGGTGCTTTAATCGTTTCTCCCACACAGCCTTCGGAGAAAAAACTTATTATTGCACAAAATGAAACATAAATCGTTGATGTTTGGCTGGAGTGGCCATACCTGCTGTTAGTCTGTTGTGTGTGTGAATGGTTGGTGGTGGTAGGGGCCGATGGCACATACTGGTTGCCTTGCTTCTGTCAGGTAGTAGTAGTAGTAGTAGTAGTAGTAGTAGTAGTAGTAGTAGTAGTAGTAGTAGTAGTAGTAGTAGTAGTAGTAGTAGTAGTAGTAGTAGTAGTAGTAGTAGTAGTAGTAGTAGTAGTAGTAGTAGTAGTAGTAGTAGTAGTAGTAGTATCACCACAGTGTATGGAGTGAATGAATAATGTGAAGCGTCTTCAATAGCAACTTATTGAACTGATTTATTATTATTAAGTTTTAACGACTTTTTGGATGCCCTCCTGTTAATTGAAAAGCTTTTATTTTATTTTCCCTCTGCATGTGATTATGCCATGCCCCATTTATTTTTTGTTTTTTTGTTTTCTCCTGCATGAACTCAATAATACGTTTTTATTTGCATGCTTTTCAGGGGATCTGTCAATTGCTAGTTTTCAAAGTAAGTTCCATTTGTGTATCCATAGAGCCTGTAGTCTGTGCCATCCATTTGTAGTAACCCTATCACCTCTAATAACTAGCCAGTGAGTAGTTCAACAGTAATTCCGGATGGGAAGAGTGCACATTCCAAGCAGTTATATATTATTCGCACATTTACGCAGTTTTTTTGTACAATCTGCCTTGTCCTTAGCTTCTTGTTGTTTGCACAGGACAATGCATAATTGTTTGTTAGCGTTAGCAGAAGTATGATAATGATTCAGTATGCCCCCACACAAGGTCCAGCCACTTCAGCATTATTGGAGGCCTCACAAAACACTCTATGCAGTCAATGCATATACTTATTTCTTCGCTGATGTGTGCATAACCTTAAAGATTGCACTCTTTTGGGGAAATAATGAACCCTCAGCGGATGCTTTAATACTCCTAGGCAGACAATGTGGTGTTGGCCTTATGTGTCCACTGGGTTCCCAGAAGGACGGGAGATGGCAGCAGGTTTAGAGAGCGTTAGATGATTAGACTTAATGAATACTGAGCTCCACAATGTTCCCATCCCTGGTCTCAAAGGAGCCCTGGGAGTTATATACCTGCACCTTGTCTGTTTCTTTCCCATCTGCCCCTTTTCTCTCTCATTTGTCACATTTTCGCCCATTATAAATCTTTTGTGGAGAAACTTTCTTCCCTTGCCCAATTGTCTTTTGCCTCAGTATTGTTTCACTATTGCTTCACTATTACTGTGTGTTTTAGATTATGTAACTCTATAATTTATAAAGACAATGGACAGTCCTTTTCTTGATTTGGTTTTGGCAAAGAAGTAGAAGCTTTCTGTCGCTGAACCATTCAACAATATGGTATGGATGTGGATGAAATGCCACATTCAGTTAAAGAGGTGCATACATAATGACTACACATTTATTTATTTGTTTATTTGAATGGGACAGTGTACATTATTAAAAACATCAAATTTAGATGAAAAATAGCCTGTTTTCATCTGTAGTCCCATGGCAGGTTGATGTTTACAGCCATCAACAAACAGAGCAACAGATATTTAAACGCCACATACAAACATAAAAAGTAAAACACAAAATCGCAATTAAGGCTGTCATCAACAATTATTTTTTCTAATCAATAAAGTAACTGAATATTCTTTGGATTCTTTGATCCATCCATCCGTCTTCTTACCATCAATCCATTTTCTGGGTTGCGGGGGAGTGGCAATCAGAGCTGCCCCCAATTCACAGAGCACCAGCCCCTCACTGATCCTCCTGCAGGTGGTGGGTTAGGAGGACACAGGAGGACACAGGAGGACGACTGCTATGGTCTGTGCTGCCATGATCTGTCAGCAGGGGCTTCAGACTAAGTGGGGTTAAGTGTTTTTCCAAAGGACAAGGGGAACAGACAACAGCGGGAATTGGTGGAGAAGGTCTCGTGGTGGGTTCAAACCCACGACCTACAGGCTCAAAGGCCAATGATAAACCAACTGTCGGCCCCTGATTATTTGATAAATTGTTTAAATGCCAAAGGGTCAGTGAATGTGGGATTTTTTTTTTTAGACATTTGACCAAAACAAAGCTGACTTGTGACACATTGGAGATGAGGCAGTGTTTGCAGTCATTATAAAATTATCTGAGTCATTAAACTCATGGACTGCCACCTTTTGTTTGTTATTTATTTTTATTTAGATCCCCATTAGCTACTAAAATATACAATAGCTATTCTTACTGTGGTCTATGTACTTATCATGGACAAAAACTAAAGCACAAACAGAAAAATAAGCTGACAAAAATACAGAAATACACACACTCTCACACCAAATCTCCTAGATCGTTGGTTAGAACTTTCAACTGATACTCTTTTGAAGTTATTTTTACCCTTTAATTTTTGATATCCTGCAGGTTTGAAATCTTGCGCAATTGCAATGTTGATCATAAATATTATTCCACAATCTTGCGGCCCTAAAAACCAGTGCTTCTCTCTTCTCCTGGGTTAGAGCCGTGCCCGTCGCTCCTGCTGCAGAAACACATGGCTGAACTGCTGAGTATGGATAAGGAAATGGCAGCCTCCTTCCTCAACAGTGTCCTGAACCAACTCAACTGGGCATTCTCAGAGTTCATCGGCATGATCCAAGAGGTAAGAGGCTGTAGTCCACCAAAGATGTTCTTGATCGACGAGAGACACAACTAAAATGGGTGCATGGCAAAATTTCTAATAATTATTATTATTAGATCTAGATTATTCATTTATCTATTCATTTGATCTAGATCGGGGGGGCAATTCTTATCTTTTGGGTGCTTAGATATAGACTAGACCTGTGGCTCAGAGAGTAGACTTTAAAGCTGCTTTTTGTTTCATGTCTCTCCATGGCCTTACACCAAGATCTGTGACATGTTAGTGCCATATGAACCAACTCTGAGCAACTCTGAGCACAGGGGCCTCCTGCTGGTGCCCAGAGTCAGAACTAAACATGTGGAGGCAGCATTTCAGATTTATGCAGTTATGATCTGGAACAGTCTTCCTGAAAATGTTCAAATCCAGGTTAAAAAGTTGCGTTTAGCTTTGCTCCAACTGAGGGATTGTATCTTTACTCTTTTAAATCCACAGTGATTATCAATGATTTTTATGCCTTGTATTATTGTTTCTATCTGGTTTTGTTAAGCACTTTGAGTTTCCTTGTGTATTAACTGTGCTCTATAAATGAAATGATCTTGCCCAGCTTTCCATTTTTTTCTTCTATTTATGGTGAGAGAACAATGTTGTATTATGGTATGAAAACAGTCTTCTTGTCCAATATCCAACACCGACAGATGAGTTTGGTATAATTCCATTACTCACACCGGATGTAAGACTTATTTCCCAGTAAAATGAAGAGCGTCGTCCAATGTCACACTCATTATATCCCAGAGATCTGTGACGCAGGTACAAATCTCAATGAATCCTGATCCAATATTTTATTCAGTTACAACGTTATTTGGACAATGTGTACTACTGCAAAACACTGTGCAAGTCCATTTTTTTTATGTACATGTGAAATGGCCTGGTGGGTTTATTTGTATAGCACAGTGCATACATGGGGAAACTCAAAGTGCTTCACAAAACAAGATAAGAATTGTGCAAGGCATGAAAATTATGAATAAAAAGTAAATGGCTGATAATTTAATGATGATATCGACGGACAAAAATCTCTAAAAATGAACGATTTCTATAAATCTCTATTGTTGATGCACTTTAATTAAAACATCACATAAATTCACTAAAATAAGTCAATATTTTTTCTCCTTTTTCTTTTTTGGGCTAAATGTCCCTTTTAATGTCAGAGAAACATAAGTGTTCGCTCATGTTGGCTTACTGTCACTGTCAAACTGTTATTGTCTCTAAAACTTGTGAAAAGCTCTGAACTCATACTGTAAATAATTGAGATGCTCTGAATGTATCGGGTTTGTCACGGCGCTTTTGTCTGGAGTCCACTGTGCATCACATCAAAGTAATCCCAATGTTTTGTTTTCATTCTTAGATTCAGCAGGCTGCAGAGCGCCCAGAGAGAAACTTTGTGGATACCCGTCAACTAAAGGTACCTATTTTGAATCCAGGCAAAATGGTGTTTTGAGAGGAAGACGTTGCAATAGTATCTTTCTCACTGTAAGATTACCAAATGACCCGAGGCCTACTGTATCGTTGGATTTAAATTGAGCATTGCGTCCAAAGGTAAAAAAAATAATGTATTGCATTTGGCCTTTTTAAAATCATGGTTTAGGATTTTGTTTTTCTTCATATTGTTCTTCTATCATACATTAATTCTGTTGTAGAATCTGATAGTAGAACGGGGATTTTATTTATCCTCTTATTTCATGGTCTCTATTGCTGATTCCAACCCTGTTAAACTTTCGATACTCAACTTTCAAAACACAAAAATATATCTATATAATAAAATAAATGCCACTGGTTTGACTATAGTTTGGTTCTTTCTCTAGATTTTCAGGTATTATAATGTTATCTAACAAATACTATTGACTAATACATTTTTATACATGAGTGTAACGATTGTGTGATTGATTTTTATTCATTCGAGCACAAAAAGTAAATACATTTAAAGGTGCCTTTCAAAACACCCAACGACACTGTACAAACATGGTTAAAAACAGAGTGCAATTAAAAACATTAGCATTATTAAAAACAGAAAGCAACAGAATTAGTGATGGCGAAGGAAAGTCTGATAAGGTGAGTTTTGAGTCTGGATTTGAAGCGGGGAAGAGGGAGATCGGGGGGAGTGATTTCTAGAGCTGGAAAGCAAAGCGGCTGAATGATCTACCCCCCATGGTGACGAGTCCGAAACAGTAGACCGAAAGCCGGAGAGAGAAGAAGGAGCGGACGGTACGAGAGGGTATGAGAGTGTGTGGAGATGTAGAGGAGGTCAGACAGGTAGTAGCCAGGTTATGGAGAGATCTGAAAGTGGTGAAGAGGATTTTGAAGTTTATGCATTGTTTTTTGGGGAGTTTTTTGTAACTGTTGGAGAATCGGGTTGATGTGGTGAATTGTGGGTGTCGTGGTGATGATGCGGGCCGTTTTGGAGGTGCTGCAGTTTCTATAGCGATTTGTTAGGGAGACCAAAAAGGAGAGAATTTCAGTAGTCAATACAGGTCGTAACAAGGACGTGGAAATGTGACAGAGGCAGTTTTAAGAGAGGTGGGGACAGTTCCTAGTGTGACAGAAGAATGAATGATGATCGTGATGAGGGGAGGGAGAGAGGGGAGGCAGGAGGATTTTCCCAGACCAGAGCTGTAGGAATAGGATCTAGCTGAAAAGTAGAAGGATTGGAATTAAGAATGGTGGCAGATATATCTTTGACAAAGGGGAGGGACAGTGGGCTCTGCTCCAGAAACTGCAGCACTGCCTGAGAGTTGTTGGTGGATGGTTGTGACCTTGGATATGAAGATAAGAGAAGAGAGAGTTGCAGAAGTCAGGGGAGTATAAATGGTTTGTCAGTGAGTCTGGGGGTTTGGTTATGTTGTAGAGGAGGGAGAAAAGCATTTTGGAGTTTTTTTGACTGGATCAGACCAGAGTAGTAGGTGCTTTGGGCAGATGCAATTATACATTAAAAAGTATTTGCAAGTTAATGGAGATAGTGTACATTGTTAAGCTCTCAGTCGTATAGGGATTAGTCAAAGCAAAGGAAAGTTTCTCACCCATCATCTGTACTTGAGTTAGGATCGTTAGCCCAAGCAGGGTTGTTAGACCTGCTCCCTACCACATCTTAATAGATCTTAGAGGTGTTAAGGATTTATCTTAAGGATCAGAGGGTGCCTAACCACACCCACAGGTTATGAAGCTCCAACTCGCGGTCATGAGAATTCATTCCCTTGAAAAAGTTCTTTGGATTAAAGACGAAACGTCTTTAATATTAGTACAGATGATGGGTGAGAAACATTCTTTTGCACTGTACATTGTTGTTTCCTACTGCACTTAACAATAACACAATATATATATATAAAAAAACACATCCCTTCACTCTTGCGCCCTACCTAGACATACACAAACACACTCTGCTCTAGTTTCACCATGTGTTGGACAGTGGTGGTGATCCAGGACACTCAACATTTATCGACATTTAGGGACTATTTTTTGTTTGTTTTATCATTACATTTCCTGTGTTTCAACTGTTTGATTCTCTGATCTGTGTTGGCGAATCGATGGTTTTGTAATGTCCTCAGGGATAACTACTGTTTTTTTTTTAGAGCTATACAAGAATAAATTGAATTGAATTGATGGTACATTTACAATTTCAGGATGTATTTATAAATGTATTTCTATTTAAGAATTGTCGTATCACAACGTGATTTGTGATTGCAGGTGTGTGCCACGTGCTTCGATCTGTCTGTGAGTCTGCTGCGTGTGCTGGAGATGACCGTCACACTGGTTCCAGAGATCTTTTTGGACTGGTCTCGTCCCTCTGCAGAACTCCTCCTCAGACGTCTAGCGCAAGTAAATAATCTCTTTAACATTACCTAATGTCCATGCTGGTTAAATAAACACATTCTGTTTCCTCTAGTTGTTAAACCAGGTGCTGAACAGAGTCACGGCTGAGAAGAACCTATTCGATCGTGTTGTCAATTTGAGACTCCCAGGTAGACTATTCTCTCATCATAATTCTTTCGTTACACCCTGGACCAGGAAAAACAAGATGTTAAAATGGTCACTGAAGTCAAGACACAAATAGGTAACAAAATAACTAGTAAATAAATTGCCTATAAAACTACAAAAAGTAAAAGTAAACAAATTACAGAAGTATAGGAAGAACAGCTTAAAATAAATCAATATGTACAAAATCAAACCAAAACGCCACAGAAAGGCAACGTTTTTTTTAAATTATCCCAATGAAACCTACAAAACAAGTCACTACATAAAAGACGAGTAACACAAGAGACGCAAAAGTAAATGGCGAACTGGAGCCCACAGAGAAGTTGGACAAGTGAATTCCAAGTGCACGATTGGAGGACTGCCTTGGCCTGTGTCCAATCGGCACCCAGGCATTGCAGTATTCCAAACACTGCCGACAAGGAGGAGAGACACACACTAAAATAGACTGTGTATAATTAATTAAATTCAATGTATAGCTCTATACCACTACAGTAGCTACCTTTTGAGGACTGTACAACGCCCACATTGAGGGAGTTAAATGATGCTTACCCTCTCGCTTAATGAAGTCCAATTGGGAAGTACTCATGGACAAAGCTTTGTCCAAGCTTTGTCTCGCTCTTGTTCCTGTTGAAAAGCTCCAGCTCATGAACCATTTATCTAGTAGCGCTCTCTGTGATATGGTGTTTAAATGTTGATATTAGTCGAAAAATGATGACAGAGGCAACAACAATCTCACCTGTTACCCAGAGTTCTTCCAGTTCGAAAAAAACACTTTTTTTATACATCAGAACAGAGACTTCATCACTTATATTTATGTTTGCTTAATACATAGATAGTAGTAAAAATGTGCAGGTAGTTTGAGCACAGACTAGCGTGCTAGCTCATCGTTGGCCTGTGAAAGGGCTGCTGTAATGTGATGCACTGATGCTAATGCTGCATCAATATTAATAAGTGTTTCTGCTGCAGGTCTGGAAAGCGTTGACCATTACCCCATCCTCGTGGCTGTTACTGGCATCTTGGTCCGAATTCTAGTGGATGGAGACCGGCAAGGGTAAGATCATATGGTGTACTTCTTTTTAAGTAGTGTATAGACCCTTATCTTGACAATATAATTACGTATTTCTGGCCAGACGAAAAGCTTGTACTAAGATTCAAATTTATTTTATTCGTCCCACAGTGGGGAAATGTCAGTGTTGCATCACCAGTTACAAAATAGTAGGAATGAGGAGCACACAGCACAAGATAAAATAACAATAACTCTATGCTAAAATAAAATAACTTCAGTACAATAAAGAAGCAAGTATAACTTTTTCTAGCTTTAGCATAATAAAGTCTTATTAATCTTTTGGGGGCGACAGTGGCTCAGCTGGCAGTGCATTGGCCTTTAGGCCTGAAGGTTGTGGGTTTGTTCCCCCCACGAGACCTACTCCTACTGCTCCGACAGAAGACTGCTGTTGTTGTGTCCAACACCAAAGCTGTGACATCGCTGACCGAACAGCAGCCATCTTGTTGCGGTTTTGTACAGCACAGAAAAGTGCTGTACAAAACCACCTACAGGGGGTGAGTCCACAGAATTAATAAAGGGGTAGAACATTTATGAATTAATAAAATAACCTAACATAATAAAGAAGCAAGTATAAAATCTGTATAATAAAGAAGAACATGTAAAATGTTGTATATTCCAGCACAATGATATAATAAGAAACATATCAATCAATCAATCAACTTTATTTGTATGGCGCCTTTCCAACACAAGGCCACTCAAAGCGCCTCACAACCCACATAATATCACACAAATCAGAGACATCAATAAATACATTAAAAACAGAATAAAATCACAAGTAATGAAAAAAAAAAAAAAAAAAAAACTTTAAATATTAAAAGCACACACGGGATTAAAATAATAAATAACCACAATGCATTAAAAAAAAGAGTATGTATCAATAAAATCCTTCAGCCGTATGCACAGCTAAAAAGAACAGTTTTTAGCCCTGATTTAAAAATTGCCAGAGTAGATGCTATACATAATATTGGTATGTATACATCTGTACATGTTAGCAGCATGAGGGTCAAAGAGACTGAAGTGACCGTGACACATGTGGTTCTATATTCTGACATTAGTTCAAATTATTGCACAGATACACGACATGTGAGGTCAGGTCAGCAGCGTTCTTTAGTCCACATTGTTTGTCGTACAGTCTGACAGCATCAGAAAGGAAAGACCTGTGGAACCTCTCATTTTGACACAGCGTCACAGTTACTACAGTTTCTACATTTTGTAATATTTTTTGAAACCTTTCACACATGATTGAGTTTTTAATATTCTACTTGCCTTCGAAGCCAAGCTATCTCCCTTGGACGAGGCGATGATGCTGATGATGTTGGTTATCGTATGCATTTAATTAAGATTTAATTAACATGACTGTTTCTCCCGTGACATGGGAGAGATGAGTCTGAACTCATTACCTCTCAATAACGCTCACACTAAATTACAGCGTGAAGGTCTGTTGACAGTATTTTGTGAACTGAATGAAGTGGAAAGTGAAGAGCATTTTCTGTTATGTTGTCCTTTTTCTGATGAATTTAGAAACGTGTTATTGTTTTATGAGACGTTCACCCAGGATCCTCATTTGTTTATGTGCCTGTCTCTGTTTTTATGTTAATGGTGTCTTATATGCAACTTGCGCTATAATAAAAAGAATACTTATCTTTATCTGTCTATGTTCCAACGGCAATGATAAACCAGCTAGCTTTACTGACAGGTAAAGTGCATGGCTCCCATACTCAGTTCAGTTCAGTTCAGTTCAGTTTATTTATTTGCCATTTGCAGTAAAACATCACATTGGAATACATTAGCAAAAAGTCTCCAGTGTGCACAGACATAAAACAACATTAAAAGACAGAAATAAAACAAATAAAACAGTAAACAAATGGTCACTGTGAAATTGATCGACCTAAAACAGTTTCAAAACAAGTGCAAATCATTAAAGTGCTCTGTTCACACTGATAACAGCTTGTGGATAAAAACTGTTAGCGTAACGAGATGTCCTTCATCTCAGAGCGATATCTTCTGCCAGAGGGAAGAAGCTGGAACATGGCTTTCCCAGGGTGGCCAGAAGAGTCATTAACAATCCTAAGAGCTTTGTTTAAAAGTCTGGATTTATAAAGAACCTCCAGAACAGGAAGCTCACAGCCCACAGTCCTCTTTGCAGAGCGGAGCACCTTGTTTAAAGCTCTCTTTTCTTTATCTGTGATAACACAGTGTGACACAGACACAGAACCAACAAGTAAACTCTCAATGGTGCAGCGATAAAAGTTAAGCAGAATCTTAGAGTTAGTGGTAAATTCTCTAAAAGAAAGTAGAGTACTTGTTATACTTGCTTCTTTATAGTTTCTATACTCCTACAACTACTACTACTACTGTGTAATTTTTACAGTTGCTCCAATACCAATATCAAATTTGACCTTTTGAAGAGCATTTACTTCCACCATGTTTTTGAATAGCATTATTAGCATTCACCAACAGTGATCCAAAGAATTTGAAGAACACTTTGCACATTTAACAAACCAACCTTGTTGTTTGACTTGACTACATAATTTTAACAGGTGTGGAATCAAAAGTAAGCTTCAGATTTGTAATTGACTAAACAGCGTAAAGACTTACATTTTTGGCTGATTTCAATAGACAAATGAAAGTTCCCATGATTTATGAAAACACACTTTCACTGATCATAGGCATTGACAGTATCAGTGTTTCTCCCATACGGGCTGTAGACATCAGTGCCTCCTCCTGTGCGTGGAGCAGCGAGGGCCGTTGGACGACTCCTGCGGCTAAAATTGCTTTCTCTTTTTCTTCTGCTATTTGAACCTTAATTTGACCCCCTGAACATGCATTAAAAATTACCAACTTTTCCCCCCAAATCTGGCAAAAAATAAATAAAAAAATGTGTCTTTATTTTTCACAGTGCCCTCTACAAAAGTCAGTTTACATAGCGCCTATGGGAGCGGGTTAATTAATTTAACGAGTGCCCTCAAAAGTCCACAGAGGCTAAACTAGACTGGTCCAAAAACAAATATTCCCCTCAGCATTGACACACATCTGAAACGGAGCGTTGGACGAAGAGCCGACTTTATAATGCTAAAGTTAGAGATTTTATACCTGCTTCTTTGAAAGGCTAAAGTCAGAAATTTTATACTTGCTTTTTTATGCTAAAGTTGCATATTTTTTATATAATTCTAATACAGAGTTATTGTTCATTTGTTGATGCAACCCAATTTCCCATGTGGGACAAATAAAGAATCTCCATTTTATTTTAATCTTAATCTTACTTTTGTAGGGGATATTGCAATGGCATAATCATTTAAACGTAAACTTTTGCACTCTTTGGTTCAGTATTTGCATTTGTCTACCAGCGCTCACACTTGTCCACACTGGGGCACGACAGTGTTGATAGGTTTCAGAATGTAGGAAATGTAATTACCAGATGATAAAAGCTGCTGCCACAGAAAACACAGACGGGAATAGGATGGAGTTCTGGAAGCTTCACTCTGCCTAAACTCAGAGGCTTTTGTTGATGTCGGAAACATCCTTCTGCGCTATACTGTAATGAAAATGTCAATCAATCAATACATTTTTTTTTGCAAAATGGCATTAGGTTTGGCACATTAGGCTTACTTAGAAAAACAATGACGATCACACAGAATATTAAAAACTTAAATCAAAATCTTACTGTTTCACACTTTTTAAGCCATACACTGTCAGACCTCTGAAGTGAAGTAGGACAGGCCCTGGTTAGTTCTGTGATGGGAGACCTCTGGGAGCACCTGGTGCCACATTGGGGTGGCTGTGGCTGTAAAGTGCCAAACTGTTCTGTCCTTAGGCAGGGCCCTTCTCCGACCTTAGAATGAATCTGGTGTGTGTGAATGGTTGGTGGTAATGGGAGGGGCTGATGGCACAGACTAGTTGCCTCGCCTCTTTCAGTGTGCCCCAGGGCAGCTGTGACTGCAGTAGTTGTTTATCACCACTGTGTTAAGCCTGGTTCACACAAGACGATTTTAAAATTGTCGGCCGATTTTTTTCTCCGTGTGAGACCTCACACACGGAGATAAAAAATCACGGGTCTAACCACTTTGGTCGTACAGTGTGTGGTGCGCAGCCACACGGCAAAATCACGCAAACCACACACATCACACACAAACCGATTTCACCCCCGAGAATTCACAGGTCACTGGAAATCTCACAACATCTCTCGAGATCAAGCGTGACTTCAGAGTAAACAGAGTGTGCAGGCCTCTCTGCGTCTGACCACAGCAGCCACAGATACCATGAGGACAAACACATACATGTGGATTTTACTGCTCTACAGTTCTCTGGCCCGTACTGTCTGTGCTGTTCAACAATACAGTTTGTACGGACTACCTGTGAACGCATCACACACACTGCTAGACATGAAACTTTACATACACGCAAACCAACAAGCACGGCTGCAGTAACGGCTGCATCAACACGTCTGTACTGTATAAGGACAGAGTGCAAAGTAAACATACAAACACAACCCATCAGTCTGATCATTTAGTGTACTAATCCCGTCCGAATAGGGCTTATGCCAACACTACCTGTGCAGCAGCAATTTCTGCCCAATTCCTCTCCTTGTCATTTTGGTGATGATTCTTTACACGACACATCATACATACATTCACGGTGTTGCCAGAGGTCAACTAGTTGTTCCTCCATCTCTGATGTCCACCGAACTTTCTGGTGCGCCATGCCGCTGACTGTTTTGGTTTTTTTTACGGTGTTTCCTCGTCGGCTCGTCTCGTCTTCTGATTGGCTACACGCCGCAAAATCGGCCTAATTATCCTGCCGTGTGAACCAGGCTTTAGGAGCGAATTAATAATGAAGCGTCTCTGAGTGTCCAGAAAAGTGCTGTACAAAACCTATGCATTACTATTAACATTCAGTTATGTTCATCAGCCTGATTATTGCACATAACAGATATTGTATTTTGTTTCTAAGTTTAATGATTCTTTGAGAATTGCATTCTGGGAGGTGATGCATGACTGAAGCATTTTTAAAAAGGTCTCATTATTGACTGGTTCTCGGATGTTTTTTTAGCTTCAAACTGTCAACATTTCACTTTGACAAATGGGCCAATCACTGTGAACTGTTTACAAACTTCACCTGAGATTGAACGGCTGTTTTTGAATGTTTTTTTATATTCACTCTCCAACTCCAAACTTCAGCAGTGTGTTTTGAATCCAATACTTATAAGATGAATCCTTAAAATTAGTTTGCATTTGTTACTGAAGATCTGTTCTACAAGGATTTGAGATCTACATGTTTTATTGATCCTAAGAGATATGAACAGGAGGGATTTTGGTTGGTTTTACGCAGTACTGTCCAACAATTAAATTTTAGAATCGGAAATTAATAGCATGAATGTCATTGTTAACTTTCGATTAATTGCATTTTTTTGACAAATTGCTAATCTATTGAATTATTATTTTAAATCTCTTATCAATGTCGAAAAGTGAATCGGCTTAGTATGCTTAAATGATTTAAATGACATGTATTATAACACTACACATTTTCAATTAATGCTGTCAATAAATGTATTTATAACATGTGTAATTGGTAACAAAAAGACCTGTTTCCGGTTTCTGTAGTTTTTCTAACACTACTAACAGTGGCCACAGCTAAAAAAGTTTGCAAATGAATTGGGCAATAAAAAATATGACGGCGTTAATATTGATTTGTATTAACACCGGTTAAAAACCAAATATTTAGAGTTAGTTCTAGAAATGTAATTTACATTGAGCTTTTTTCGGTTGCTTTTTTCCATCCATCCATCCATCCATTTTCTACCCTTTAATCCATTTCTGGGTCAGGGGGGTGGCAGTCAGAGATGCCACCCAAGTCTCATAGCACCAGCCCCTCACTGACCCTCTGCAGGTGGTGAGTCCACAGGAGGACGGCTGCTCTCTGAGTGTGAGCATAGCCTTGATCTTTCAGTGGGGGCTTTGGGCAAAGTGGGGTTAAGTGTCTTGCCCAAGGACACAACGACTGCAGTCATCAGTGGGAGTCGGTGGAGAAGGTGCAGAGGTGGGAATTGAACCCACGACCTTCTGGGCTTAAGGCCAATGCTCTACCAACTGAGCTACTGTCGCCCCACTGCTTTTTTCCATGGCATTTAAAGCCCTTTTCCAAGGTCCTGGACTGGATTTTAACTGGTTTTGGGCTGGTCCTGGAGTGGTTATTAATTGGTCCTTCACTGGTCCTGGACTGGTCTTGGTTCAGCATGATTTTCCACAAGATAAAAGCAAATACTAATTACCATGGCAACACACTGTTTACTGTCAGCATTATGTATTTAGCATCAGCTTTTCAACAAACTATTTTGGTTTTATTTCAAGTTACATTCACCAGTTTTAGCTCTTACTGAAAGTGAGTCGAAGTAAAAACAATATATATACAATATATTACTTGATTTGATAAATCTTTGGGGAATATCTCTGGGAATCTCAGTAGTTTCAAATTTAATATTAAGCAAACTGAATGGGGGACATCTGCACTCAATTTCATCAATATCTTCAACAGTCTTTGGTTATTTGTGACATATCTGTATGTGTGTCAAGTAACTTTGGTTCTCTGCAAAGAGAAAATAAGCGTTCCATTTCATTGATTTGCAACATCTAGATTTCCCAGATTTCTGTTGCAGAGATTTCTTTCATATTGAATAGCTTCGCTTGTATTAAAATTCTAAGATTATGAGGTCAAACTTTGTGTGATCATTTTCTATATTATAGAAGCTATTATTTAATGGGGTAATGTGGTGAAAGCTTTCTGCTGTTTAGATTTTATGGGCCTCTGCGAGTATTAGCAGAGTCATTAGTTTTAGTGGTTCAGTCATTTTGGTCTCTTTCCTGCCCCCACTATCCAATCCCATCTTTGTGAAGGTCCCCATCAGCTTCCATTGTTCTGCGCACATCGCGTAGTATTATTGACCTGTAAGAACAAAGCATGATTTGTACTGAATCAATTATCGAAATACCCATTATGTAACAAATCATCTCAAGGGGCATCACTTGAGCTTTGTACTGTCCCATATGTCCCATATTCACAGAATGCACTTTCAGGTTCTTTACAACACATTGATTAATCAAAAGAATAGTTTGCCTAATGGATTAATGGATTAGATTTTCAAAATAATTGTTCATTTCAGCCCTAATCTAAGCATAACTCGATTCCACCTCCAGACCTTTCTGTGTGGAGTTTGCATGTTCTCCCAATGTTTGCGTATGTTTCCTCTCCTACAGAACAGATTCATTCTGGTTGTTTACTGATGATCATTCTAAGGATTGTTTGGCTGTGAAAGACAGATCCCAACCCTCTGCTTAGTGCAGCAGTGTTTATATCAGTCACAGCAGAGAAGTGTATTCTTTCCTCCAGGAGCACATATTTTTATCGGTGGAGCTGCGACCAAATTCAACAGGTTGCATTTTTGCAGGATGTGTGCGTCCTCAGGAAAAAAAAGCATGTTCAGCCTTAAGGGTGTTGGGTGTGAGTTAATCCTGGCCTCGCTACGCGGCCAATTACAAGCAGAACTGTGTTGTTTCATATTTTTCTAGTGTAACTAGTGGGTCTTTTTCACACTTCCTCTCTAGTTCGAGTCTTAATTGTATATGGCCTCACAGCTCTCATGTGCTTTGTTTTTTCTGAGCTTGCTCATGTTCTTATGTATTCTATAGAAGACCCACTTTACTAATAGTTATGGGTCAGTGGTGCATCAGCAGAGGAGAAAGCGCAGGCTCCTTTTGTGGCACCGGCACCTGCCACAGCTGATCAGTGGCATGTACACAACAAGTGGCGTTTAAAGCTGCACTAACTGACTTTGGGATTTTGAAGCAGCGGACCCGCTGGCCTCTCTCTTTCTGCTCCCCTCCCCGCACCCACGAAGCTATCGCCCCCCACACACACACAGTGTTGAGACGGAGCTAGCCTCTCCCAATATGGATAAATACATGGACATGGATTTTCACGTGGATAGCGTGACCATAGAACGATAGAACCGGGAAGCGCGGAGGAACGAGACTTTCTTTTGGATGGCTGTTTCGCTGTGTAAGCAGTACCCGGTGACGAAGACGAGAAAGTTTCAGGTTAGCTCCGCCGCTTGTTGTGCTAACTCAGCCGTCTATGCTAACGGACCTGGAAATTTCTCACGAAAGTGGGGGCTAGTGGTGCGCTGTGATTGGTCACAATCTGCGACCCGAAACACATTCTCTTCCTTGTTTCATCAAAACTCGATCGAAAATATAATGTCAGGCCAGCACAAATCTGCGCTACTTTTTCTTCAAAAGGACGTATATCCCAACGCACTACATGGACATGGATAGCATTTTCGTAATTAATACAAAAATAAAGTCAGTTAGTGCAGCTTTAAAACGACATGTGGGGAATAAATGGCGTGTAAAGCGGCATGTGGGCAATAAATGGCTTTTACAACGGCATGTGGGGAATAAATGGCGTGTAAAGCGGCATGTGGGCAATAAATGGCGTTTACAACGGCATGTGAGGAATAAATGGCGTGTAAAGCGGCATGTGGGCAATAAATGCCGTTTACAACGGCATGTGGGGAATAAATGGCGTGTAAAGCGGCATGTGGACAACAAGTGGCGTTTAAAACGGCATGTGGACAACAAGTGGCGTGTAAAGCGGCATGTGGACAACAAGTGGCGTTTAAAACGGCATGTGGGGAATAAATGGCGTGTAAAGCGGCATGTGGACAACAAGTGGCGTTTAAAACGGCATGTGGGGAATAAATGGCGTGTAAAGCGGCATGTGGACAACAAGTGGCGTTTAAAACGGCATGTGGACAACAAGTGGCGTTTAAAACGGCATGTGGACAACAAATGCCGTTTAAAACGGCATGTGGGCAATAAATGGCGTTTAAAAAGGCATGTGGGCAATAAATGGCGTTTAAAAAGGCATGTGGACAATAAATGGCGTTTAACCCTATATGCCCGCGTGCATCGGCGCACATGTTTTACAAATGATCAATTTACTCGCGAACGGTAAAACGTAGCAACTTACTTTTTTTTCCTCTGTGAAGTACACATTCAGGGCTTTCCGAAACTAGTTTTGATTTGTCTGTGCGATGCACGTAGGATAAACTACGTTTGTCTGAAAGTCCGTGTCCAAAGCGTGACCCGTGAGGTACAAACAGCTGTGAGATACAAACACACGGGGACTGCCAAAGATCGTCAGAGAGTGAGATCTCTCACTCCTCTGTCTGTACTTGTTGTCCCACAGTTGAAACTACAGCTGCGATTGCAATAACCGGCTGAAGAGTACGCATTATTGATAAAGCTGATAATAAATACAGTAAAATTACATTATGTGTATATGATGTATATAAATATATGTATTATATAAATAATTGATGTTTTTTTTTTTTTGGCTCAGTTTCTTATGTTTTACGTTTTTTACAGCTGTACTACAGAAGCAACCCCAGCATTATAGACAAACTGCTTCAGGAAGGGCATCAGGAGTACAGAGTTTTTTGCTTTTATAGTGGAATTTTGTAAAAAGTATAATAGTTAGAGATTCAATTTTTTTCCCCATTATCCCCAAGACCATAAATAACATTTCTATGCAGTGTAAAAAGTTGTTTATAGTATTTCATTGTGTTTTTTCAATACATTTTTGTTAAATTGATTTTCCGTTGGATTTTTTTCTTTGTCTTCATGATTCCACAATTTGTATATAATTCATATGACAGCTTTACAATATGAATATTCTAAAACCCCAGGTTGTACTGAAAAAAACAAAGTATACTGCTTGACTCTGCATCAAAAGATGACTGTTTTATGAACAATTATACACAAAGAAAACCAGGCGAGAAAAGTTCCCCAAAATGAACCATGTGCATAGAGGGTTAAAACGGCATGTGGGGAATAAATAGCGTGTAAAACAAATACAGTTGAAAGCAGCCTGTACAAAAGACAACAAGCAGCAGTATTAGAGATAGTGGTCCAGTGGCTCAGATGGAAAAGCACAGGTCTACGGTGTTGATGGTTGCTAGTTCAAATCCCCAGTGACTACCAATGACGTTTGCTGATGTTGGGTCCTTGGGCATAACACTTCATGGAGAATGTCAGAAGTGCCATAAGTTGTTTGAAAAATGTAGTTTGAGTTATAATAAATTAAATTTAAAATTTGTTGAAAGACTTAATTTCATGTATTATATGTGGTTTAGATTCTGAAGAACTGTATATTCCTGTGGCGCACTTGGTTTATAACTGTCTCTCAAGCGAAAGATACCTGGTTCAATTCAGGTCTGGTCTTTGTTTTTTTGTTGTCAGATTAAATACAAATTGAATATGTATGAATATATATTTCATACATATGGTTATGTGTTGTTCCAATAGTAATCTTGCATTAGGATTAATATTGCATCATCGTTAGGGTAAAACTAAATGATGTGTAAAACACTCAAGACACAATTTTACTTAAAACCACCTGGTGAGTGGTATAGTTGGTTTGTGTCCGCCAATCATGAAAGAGTTCGCAGATTCAAATCCAGCCAAGATCAAAAACTTTTTTATGACGGTTATTTCTTTATACATATATATATATATATATATATATATATATCTATATATCTATAAATATCTATATATATATTTATATATATATATATATATATATATTCATTTCATCAAGAATGGAGCCAACCAAAGATGGTGAAGAGTGATGGATTGAAAAACACAAGCAGAAAGTTGTGTAATTGGAACATGAGGTTTCATCTCTATATTTTTAAAATCTTCATTTCTGGTCTTGGACCGTTTAAGCTGTGTCTTATACTTTGCATTCTTTAAAAAAAAAAATATATGTATTAATGCTCTTTCTTATTGTTCCATGTTTCTGATGTGGTTTTATTAAAGAAGAGAGAGAAATAAAATGATAAAATGATTTTTTTCTTTTGTTTTATATATATAATGTCATACATATTAAATTTGTATTTAATCTGACAAAGAAAAAATAATGACCTGTCCTGGATTTGAACCAGGTATCTTCCGCATGAGAGGCAGTTATAAACCAAGTGCGCTACTGGATGACGCATGTCATGTGGAATTTAAACTATATATAATACATCAAATTAAGTCTTTCAACAAATTTATGCAACAACATATATTATTATTACTCAAACAACATTTTTCAAAACAATTTATGGCACTTCTGACTTTCTTCATGAAGTGTTAGGCCCAAGGACCCAACATCAGCAAATGTCATTGGTAGTCACTGGGGATTTGAACTAGCAACCATCAACACCGTAGACCTGTGCTTTTCCATCTGAGCCACTGGACCACTAGCTCCAGTAATGCTGCTTGTTGTGTTTTGTTCAGGCTGCTTTCAACTGTATTTGTTGCCCACATGCCGTTTTAAACGCCACTTGTTGTCCACATGCCGTTTTAAACGGCATTCATTGCCCACATGCTGTTTTAAACGGCATTCATTGCCCACATGCCGCTTTACACGCCATTTATTCCCCACATGCCGTTTTAAACAGCATTTATTCCCCACATGCCGTTTTTATCAATCAATCAATCAATCAATCAATCTTTATTTATAAGGCGCTTTTCCTGCACAGGGCAACACAAAGCGCCTCACAGTCCACACCACACAATGCACAAATCATCACCATTAAAATACAATTAAAAACACATATGTAATTAAAAAGCATTAAAATCACATAAGTAATTTAAAAACATAAGAATCACACAAGTAATTAAAAACAATAAAATAGTTAAAAACACAAAAAGTTACAACAATAAATAACAAGGTGTGTTAAAAAGATAAAATTCTCTAGTTGTATGCACAGGAAAAAAGAAAAGTCTTTAACATGGATTTGAACATTGACAGAGAGGCAGCCAGTCTCACATCCTCAGGAAGACTGTTCCAGACTTTAGCTGCATAAATCTGAAAAGCAGCCTCCCCCTGTCTAGTCCTGACTCTGGGCACTAACAGGAGTCCCGTCCCTGCGCTCCTCAGAGTCCGGGCTGGTTCATATGGGACTAGCATATCATGGATGTACTTTGGTGCAAGGCCATGGAGAGACTTGTACACCAGGAGAGCTGCTTTAAAGTCTATCCTCTGGGCCACGGGAAGCCAGTGCAGAGACCTGAGGACCGGACTAATGTGGTCGTACTTCCTGGTTCTAGTCAGGACTCGGGCTGCAGCATTTTGAATATACTGCAGCTGTTTTACTGCATGTTTGGAGATACCTGTGAGCAGGCCATTGCAGTAATCCAGCCTACTGGAAACAAAAGAATGGATAAGAATCTCCAAGTCTGCCCTGGACACAATATTTTTAATTTTGGCAATATTTTTCAGATGATAAAAAGCTGCTGATGTTACCGATCCAATGTGGCTATTGAAGTTTAAGTCAGAGTCCATTATTACTCCCAGATTTCTGACCTTATTTAAAGGCCTTAGGGAGAGAGACTGAAGGTGACAAATGACGGTCTCTCTTTGTTTCTCGGGACCAAAGACAATCATTTCGGTTTTGTCCGCATTTAGCTGGAGAAAATTGCATTGCATCCACTCACTGATCCGCTGGATACAGCGAAGGAGTGAGTCCACCGGTCCATGCTCTCCTGCAGTCAGTGAGACATAGATCTGAGTGTCATCAGCGTAATTGTGGTAGGACACTTTCATACTTTGAATTAACTGACCTAATGGCAGCATGTAAATATTGAACAGGAGAGGTCCCAGAATCGACCCCTGTGGCACTCCGCAGGTCAGGGCCATATTATCTGAGACATAGTCTCCAATCTCCACACAATACTTCCTTTCTTCTAGATAGGACCTAAACCAGCTTAGGGCAGTACCAGCAACACCAACCCAGTCCTCCAGTCTCTGCATGAGAATCTCATGGTCAACGGTGTCGAAAGCGGCACTCAGATCTAACATGACTAAAACAGAGACTTTTCCTGCATCAGTGTTAAGCCGAATATCATTTGTTACCTTGACTAGAGCGGTCTCAGTACTGTGGTGTGGTCTAAAGCCAGACTGAAACATGTCAAATGAGTCATTAGATATTAAAAATTCAGTAAGTTGTTGGTAGGCAACTTTTTCAAGAATTTTTCCCATGAATGGCAGATTTGAGATGGGACGGTAATTTTCAAGTACCGCAGCATCCAAACTGCTCTTTTTTAGGAGGGGCCTGATGACTGCCTTTTTCAGGGCCATTGGAAATGTTCCAGATAAAAAAGACATGTTTACTATTTGTGTCAATGAGGGTAATAGACTACACATAACAGACTTCAGAAATCTAGGAGGTAGTACATCCAGACTGCAGGTAGAGGAACTAAGACCTGTGATTATCTTTTTAACAGTTTCATCATTGACAGGTGCAAATTGAGCTAGCTCACAAAGCCTCACTGGATGTTGCATTGTTACTTGTGTTGTAGAGGTGATGGTATTTCTGATACCCTGAACCTTGTCTCTGAAGAACTGTGCAAACTCATTACACCTGGATTTGGAGTAGTGTTCTAATGGCAACTCAACAGGGGGGTTCGTTAATCTATTGATTGTTGAAAATAGAACACGCAGATTGTTGCTGCAGCCTTCAATAGTTTCAGAAAAGTATAATTCTCTTGTTCTACGTAGTACTCTGTTAAACTCACACAACTTCTCTTTTAAGAGTTTATAATCACCCTGGAGGTTGGACTTTCTCCACTTTCTCTCTGCTCTCCGGCACTCTTGCTTCTGTGCCCTGACCGGGCCTGCTTTTATCCATGGGGCTTTTTGCTTATTTGTGACCATTTTTACCTTCACAGGGGCAATGGCGTCCAGAACATTCAACACACTAGAGGTGACAGAGTTAAACAGTTCATTTACAGTAGAACATGATGTGTTCTCAAAATGGATCATTCCCATAAATAGTTCACCCGTGTTTTCATTTAAGTGTCTACTTCTAACAATTTCATATTTAGCGGGTGGTCTGGTAGCAAAATACATGTTAAAAAATACACAGAAATGATCCGACAGAGCAACATCAACTACATTAACTTTTGAAATATTCACCCCTTTCGTGATAAGCAGGTCCAGGGTGTGTCCTCTGCTATGGGTGGGGCCACTCACATGCTGAGTGAGGCCAAAGGATTCAAGTATGGAACTCAGCTCTTTTGCGTATCTGTCATTAACATTATCCACATGAATATTAAAATCGCCTATAATGACTAAACCATAAAAATCTGTGCACACAACTGAAAGCAACTCAGTGAAATGATCAGTGAAACTATGGCATGACTGTGGCGGCTTGTACACAACAATAATAAGAATGGAAGAAGATTTCTTTTGTTCTATTTTAAAAGAAACATACTCAAATGATGAAAATTTCCCAAGAGACACTCTATGGGAGACAATACGATCTTTAAAAACTGCTGCTATGCCCCCCCCCCTTTTATTTTCTCGTGTTTCATATTCAAATTTGAAATTTGGTGGTGAGGCTTCTATTAAAACTGCATCTCCTGTATTATGGTCAAGCCATGTTTCAGTCATAAACATAAAATCAAGATCATACGAACAGATAAAATTATTAATTAAAAATGATTTGTTGCATAGTGATCTGACATTAAGTAGAGCAAGGTTAAAATTAATATCAGTGTCAGTGGGTTTAGTTGATTGATTACAAAGAACTGGAATTAGATTTCCAGAGTTGGACCGTCTAACTGCTGTCCTTCTTTTAAATTTGTGTTTATTCAAGTTAAAACACATTTCTGAGCTGGTGCGAGGAACACACACAGTCTCTATTGGTTTAAAAAGTGAACTCTGTTGTACTTTGTTAAGTTCCAGATGCATAACTGAGTCAGCACAGTTCAGTGGCAGGACTGTCGTTACACTGCCAGACGGACAGGGGTCAGTGTTTGCACCACAGTACTCACCCGGTGCTGGTAAGGAGGAGGAGGAGGGGGGTGGTGGGGGCCGAGAAGCCTCAGATGTAAACAGTCACGCCCCCCTCGGGGAGCACTGAACAACATGGCGTAGGAAGTCCGTCAACAAACTGGTGCCGTATTTGTTCGGGTGCAGACCATCTGGACGATAGGCCACGTGACGCTTCCAGAACAGGCCAAAGTTGTTCACAAAAATAAAGTTAAAAGTGCTGCATGTAGACTGGAGCCACATGTTGAGCGCCACAACGCGACTGTAGAGGCAGTAAACGCCGCTTGTTGTCCACATGCCGTTTTAAACGGCATTCATTGCCCACATGCTAGGAGGCTACCACGAGCGCACCACAGACATGGAAAGTGACACTGCAATGACCACGAACGACATTAGTCGCCTCACATTGGAGCTTCGTGAGAGGGACCGTGCCACTATTGCAGACCTCCGTAAAGAAGTCCTTCGCCTCACTGCAGAGCTGCAGGACAAACAGTCACTCGTGTCCAAACTTTTTGATGTCGCTGGCGGGCAGCACTCACGGCTTATGTCACTGAGCGCTGCATACTGTGACACTGTCGTGTGGGAGAGGTCTGTCAGCTCTGGACCCTCCTGTTCTACACCTAAGTGCCCGGTTCCGAATGAGGAACCCGCGAACTGCGAGGAGCCATCCAGCGCCGTGGCCCATGTCCTAAGCCTGTCAAACCGCTATGCAGCACTCTCCGCTGACATCCCAGCCCCCTCAGCAGAACCCCTGGACTCTGCAGCAAACTCTACTGCTGTCCGTGGATCCAGGTCCACTGCGAGAAAAACGCTCCTAAAGGAAGCCGTCCTCAGACGAAAGAGTGGTCATTCCCCTTCTCTGACCCCAGTGCATCACCACCACTTACCTCCACCGGGTCAGCAGCAGCGACCCGAGCCTGCTCCTCACGCCGCTCCAGCGTCTCCGTGCACACAGCGTGGGTTGCCCGGAGCTGGGAATCAACACCCCCGCTCCTCTCCATGTGTTCAGCAGCGCCCTGGTTCGGACTCATCCCTGGATGAGCCCGCTGGTTCCGGCCATGGACACCGAGCGCCTTCTCCGCGGCTACGTCCACTCTTCGCCCCGACTACTTTGATTGTTGGAGATTCCATCGTGAGGCACGTCCGCTTTTTTAACGCGGTCACTCAGTGTTTTCCCGGAGCCACTGTACCAGACCTGCTCATACGTCTCCCTCCTCTGCTTCACTCCCTGCCTGATACCATTTCAAAGGTAATCGTGCATGTGGGGATCAACGACATGAAGCTGCAGCAGTCCGAGGTCACAAAGAAGCATTTTATGGATCTATTCCGTCTTCTCCAGTCCTCTGGGTTGTGTGTTTTTATCTCTGGTCCAGTCCCGACTGTAAACCGGGGAGACTGCTTGTACAGTCGCGTTGTGGCGCTGAATATGTGGCTCCAGTCTGCATGCAGCACTTTTAACTTTGTTTTTGTGAACAACTTTGGCCTGTTCTGGAAGCGTCACGTGGCCTATCGTCCAGACGGTCTGCACCCGAACAGATACGGTACCAGTTTATTGATGGACTTTTTACGCCATGTTGTTCAGTGCTCCCCGAGGGGGGCGTGACTGTTTACATCCGAGGCCTCTCGGCCCCCACTACCACCTTCCTCCTCCACTCCAGCACCGGGTGAGTACTGTGGTGCAAACACTGACCCATGTCCGTCTGGCAGTGTAATACCAGTCCTGCCACTGAACGGTGCTTACTCAGCCATGCATCTGGAACTTAACAAAGTAAAACAGAGTTCACTTTTTAAACCAATAGAGACTGTGTGTGTTCCTCGCACCGGCTCAGAAATGTGTTTTAATTTGAATAAACACAAATATAACAGAAGGTCAGCAGTTAGACGGTCCAACTCAGGAAATCTAATTCCAATTCTTTGTAGTCAATCAACTAAACCCACTGACACTGACATTATTTTTAACCTTGCTCTGCTTAATGTCAGATCACTATGCAATAAATCCTTTTTAATTAATAATTTTATCTGTTCTTATGATCTTGACTTTATGTTTATGACTGAAACTTGGCTTGACCATAATACAGAAAATGCAGTTTTAATAGAAACAACACCACCAAATTTCAAATTTGAATCAGAAATTCGAGAAAATAAAAGAGGAGGAGGCACAGCAGCAGTTTTTAAAGATTGTATTGTCTCCCATAGAGTACCTCTTGGGAAATTTTCCTCATTTGAGTATGTCTCTTTTAAAATAGAACAAAAACAATCTTCTATTCTTATTATTGTTGTGTACAAGCCGCCACAGTCATGTCATAGTTTCACTGATCATTTCACCGAGTTGCTTTCAGTTGTGTGCACAGACTTTGATAGTTTAGTCGTCATAGGTGATTTTAATATACATGTAGATAACGTTAATGATAGATACGCGAAAGAGCTGAGCTCTGTGCTGGAAACCTTTGGTCTCACTCAGCATGTGAGTGGCCCCACCCATAGCAGAGGACACACTCTCGATCTGCTAATTACTAAAGGGGTTAATATCTCAAATGTAAATGTGGCCAATGTTGCTCTGTCAGATCATTTCTGTGTATTTTTTGATATGTGTCTCAATAGTAAAGCACGAGCTGAATCCTCAATTGTTAGAAGAAGAAGACACATAAACAAAAATACAGGTGAACTTTTCATGGGGATGATAAACTTTGATAACACGTTGTGTTCTACTGTGGATGAATTACTTAACTCTGTCACCTCTAGTGTTTTGGATGTTCTGGACACGATTGCTCCTGTAAAGGTCAAAATTGTTACAAATAAGCAAAAGGCGCCATGGACAAAAGCAGACTCTGTCAGGGCACAGAAGAGAGAGTGCCGGAGAGCCGAGGGAAGTGGCGAAAGTCAAATCTCCAAGTTGACCATGAGATCTTCAAAGATGCATTGTGCAAGTTCAACAGTGTGCTACGTAGAACGAGGGAAACTTATTTTTCCGAAACAATCGAAGGTTGTAGTGGCAATCTACGCGTTCTGTTCTCAACGGTAAATAAATTGACAAATCCCCCTGTTAAGATGCCATCAGAGCTTACCTCCAAAACCAAATGTAATGAGTTTGCAGAGTTTTTTAATGACAAAGTCCAAGGCATCAAAAATGCCATCACCTCCACAGTAGAAATTACAATCCAACAGCCAGTGAAGCTTTTTGGGCTGACACACTTTACACCAGTACAAAATGAAACTGTCCAAATGATAATTACAAGTCTGAGTTCTTCTACATGTAGCCTGGATGTATTACCTCCTAGATTTCTTAAATCTGTTCTGAGCAGTCTTTTACCTTCACTCACGCATATAGTAAATATGTCTCTTGAATCTGGAACATTCCCAATGGCCCTGAAAACGGCAGTCATCAGACCCCTCCTAAAAAAGAGGAGTCTGGATGCCTTGGCACTTAAAAGTTATCGGCCCATTTCAAATCTGCCTTTCATGGGTAAAATTCTAGAAAAAGTTGTCTATCAACAACTTACAGAATTTTTAATAATCAATCACTCTTTTGATATGTTCCAGTCTGGTTTTAGACCCCACCACAGCACAGAGACCGCTCTAGTGAAGGTAACAAATGACATCAGACTTAACACTGATGCAGGAAAAGTCTCAGTTCTTATCCTGTTAGATTTGAGTGCTGCTTTCGACACTGTCGATCATGGTATCCTCATTCAGAGACTTGAGGACTGGGTTGGTGTTTCTGGAACAGCCCTAAGCTGGTTTATATCCTACCTACAGGACAGAAAGTATTTTGTGGAGATCGGAAACTGTGTCTCAGACCATCTGGCCCTGACCTGCGGAGTGCCACAGGGCTCAATCCTGGGGCCTCTCCTGTTTAATATTTACATGCTGCCTCTGGGTAGGTTAATACACAGTAATAACGTGTCCTATCACAATTACGCTGACGATACTCAGGTCTATGTGTCCCTGACAGCAGGAGAACATGGACCAGTGGACTCGCTCCTTCACTGTATCCAACAGATCAGTGATTGGATGCAAAATAACTTTCTCCAGCTAAACACAGAAAAAACTGAAATTATTGTTTTCGGACCTCAGAAACAAAGAGAGAGCGTTATCTGCCACCTCCAGTCTCTCTCCCTGAAACCCTCAACTCAGGTCAGAAATCTAGGAGTAATAATGGACTCAGACTTGAATTTCAATAGCCACATATCATCTGTGACATCATCATCAGCTTACTTCCACCTAAGAAACATTGCTAAAATTAAAAACATTGTGTCTAAAGCAGACTTGGAGATTCTTATCCACGCATTTGTCTCCAGTCGATTGGACTACTGCAATGGCTTGTTCACAGGTCTCTCTAAACAAGCGGTAAAACAGCTGCAGTACATCCAAAATGCTGCAGCTCGAGTCCTGACTAGAACCAGGAAGTACGACCACATTAGTCCGGTCCTCAGGTCTCTGCACTGGCTTCCTGTGGCTCAGAGAATAGATTTTAAAGTAGCTTTACTTGTGTACAAGTCTCTCCATGGCCTCGCACCAGGGTACATCCGCGACATGTTGGTGCCATATGAACCAACTCGGGCTCTGAGGAGCACAGGGACTGGACTTCTGTTAGTGCCAAGAGTCGGAACTAGACATGGGGAGGCTGCGTTTCAGATTCATGCAGCTAGAGTCTGGAACCGTCTTCCCGAGAGTGTGAGACAGGCGTCTACTCTAGCAGTTTTTAAAACTGAACTGAAAACAGTTCTTTTTAGCTGTGCATACAAGTGAATGATTTTACATTTGTTTTTATCTTTAATCTTTTTAATGCGCTATGATTATTTATGATTATATTTATTTGTAATCCCTTGTGTGATTTTAATTTTTTACGGTTTTTAACTACTTGTGTGATTTTATATATCTTGTGCTCTTAATCTGTCTTTTTATGTTTACTTAAATTCTAATGTTTGATGATTTATGCATGATGTTATATGGGTTGTGAGGCGCTTTGCGTTGCCTTGTGTAGGAAAGGCGCTCTATAAATAAACGTTGATTGATTGATTGATGCTGTTTTAAACGGCATTCATTGCCCACATGCCGCTTTACACGCCATTTATTCCCCACATGCCGTTTTAAACGCCACTTGTTGTCCACATGCCGCTTTACACGCCATTTATTCCCCACATGCTGTTTTAAACGCCACTTGTTGTCCACATGCCGCTTTACACGCCACTTGTTGTCCACATGCCGCTTTACACGCCACTTGTTGTCCACATGCCGTTTTAAACGCCACTTGTTGTCCACATGCCGTTTTAAACGCCATTTGTTGTGTACATGCCACTAATCAGCTGTGGCAGGTGCCGGTGCCACAAAAGGAGCCTGCCCTTACTGCAGCAGAGGAGGTCCCCCTGTCGACTGTTGAAGATGCTTTGAACCAGCACAGAGCAGTGTTCTGCACCTGGAGTTACTTTGCTGCTGACATTGGTTCAGTGCAACAACAACAACAACAAAGCTTCTTATATTGACTCAGTTTAAAGATTACACAGTCCCTTTTCATTCACAAAAGAAAGTATCATTGTAGCATTTTACACTTTGATAAGCAGCACTAGCGGCCTCTTGCTTCACATACCATGTGGAATGAGAACTGAGCTCGAGTCGTGACTGTTCCGCAAGCACCGGCAGATGCGTGGTCACAGCTGTCCATGGTAAAAATAAAATAACGTTGCAGCGGATTGAAAAAGAAACAGTGTTACGTTACTATATTGTCTAGAGATAACGTGTCACTTTACTTTTCCCCTTCCCCTGAGAGTACTTTTGTTAGTGTGCTACTGTAACTACATGTACTGTAACTTGTAGCCAGCGTTGGGACTGGCTACATGTAACAGTAGCACATCTGTAGTGTTATTGCAGCGCTATTAAAATCTCTCGAATAAAATGATTTAGTGAAGAAGAATAGAATAGATCTTTAGTGTCTGTTCAAATTGAGCAGAGATTTGTCTTTCAACATGGCACAAGTCAGAATCATTCATAAAACACAAAATACATTTAGCAAACAGTTCATAATTTATGCAGTGCTACCGGTTATTTAGAGCAGTGACTGCAGACGGGACAAATGATCTCTTGTAGATGTTTTTTTCGGGCTAGCGGGGTTCTGTATCTCCTTCCAGCAGAGAGGAGCCATACAGCGGATTATGATTTACACATGATTTAGTGATAATTGTCAAATCTAAAGCTCATTAAACGCTTTTATTAAAACTATTCTACACAGAGGTTTTCCTTCTAACATTGACCCATAATGCTTTGCTCCTTGTTGGGTAACGATGGCTTCATGATAAACGTGTATTGCCTCTTGGAGAGAAGTTCTTCCATTATTCTGTAACATGTTGAATTCTGTATTGTTTTTGATGGAGAATGATGAGCACAGCAGTAGTATTTTTCCTTTAGCTGTAGCTCAAATCAAAACAACAGAGCTAGTGAATAGGCTTGCTTCCCGCGGCTTCCCCCCACAATAAAAAGCATTCTGGTTTGGCACAAGATAATTCTCAAAACAGGAATACACATTTAAGATGGTCCAAAATAGCACACTTTTCTTACCTTTTTTAGGTTTATAGGAACCTTCTGGCAAACATTATTGAAGTAAATTTTACTACTGTATCCTGTTTTACAGTCTGTAAATATTAACGGACGTAGTCACGCCTATCCATCACTTTTGGCTTCAATGGGCAGTTTTAAAATGGCTGTGTGCTCTGGAAAATGTGAAAAAACGCATCTGCGCATGCGTCAGCCGGCACGAGCCCCATTCATTTGACGAGTGCCTTCAAAATTTCACAGCAACTAAAGTAGACTAGTCCAAAAAAAATACACTCCCCTCAGCATTGACACACATGTGGAACAAAGCTTTGGGCCAAGAGACAACTTTTGGACCATCCTGTAAACCTGTGTAAACCATGTAAAAAGATGCTTGTATTAGCATTGAATAGCATTCTTATTCCAGGTCCATCGTCATCGGCCGGGGGGGTATTGCAAGCATGTCAGCGCCAACGTCATTTTGAAAATTTTTGAGCCGGGACCCGCCCCCACTGGTTTTACATAGTGGTATGCAAAGGTTTGGACTCCCCTATACATTTTCAGGATTTTTCTTTATAAAACATTGGTTGTTTAGATAAGAAATGTTTGTTAAACATATCACGTAAGAGACAAACACAGTGCTATTTGAGAAGTAATCTTGTTTTAAGACAGTCAATGTACTCCGATTAAGATAAAATAAAAAAATAAAAATCACTTGATTAAAATAATTATTCCCTCATACTTTTATTTTTTATGGGTTAAATATTTTTTCTTCAAACTTTATTTCACTTCTCAAATATTTTTGTGTTTGTCTGTGTTTGTCTCCAATGTGATATATTTAACTGACATTTCTTATCCAAACAGCCAATGATTTATTAGGAAAATCATGAAAAGTGATTTCTTTGGCATATGGAAATGTTGGATCCTTTACTTAACTGATTTACTTGAATGGTAATTTCAGAAGAATGTCCATCATTCCCCTCTCCACATGAAGAATATTACCGCCGCCTGGTTTGTCCGCCTCCCACTGTAGTAGAGAAAATCAATGGTGCTAATTATTGTCCATTACCTCAGGCTGAAAGACATCACACACAGCTCACTGTCGTCCAGAGATTAGATTGAGACCACCGCTAATTAGCTTATCTGCTTTGGACCATGAGAGATCCCGACTCAAGGGGAAGCTGTTTTTTCCATGAACTTTTTTTAAATTCTGTTTTAGTTTGGATGCTTCTCGGTCAAAACATTGTTATGAAAATGTCCCACGTACTAAAGTATGTTTGATATGCACTCCCTTTGTTTATATGAACATTATATTTAAAGTTGGAATGTTAAATTATGAGTCATTTTTGCAATGAATGGATGTCAGGAATAAGTCACTTTTATTCCTAGACAGATGAGGCCTCCACTCTGCACGGTGGCTGAGTGGTTAGCTGGTATGTTCTCCTCGTCCTGCGTAGGATTCCTCCAGGTGCTCCGTTTTTTCCAGACCACTAAAAACATACCCTATAGGTAAATGAGTAAACCCTGCAGCTATGACAGTCTAGACCAAGCCCGGCCTCAACATCGAGAGGGTGCGGTACTACGCCAACCACTGTTCTTGACTAGGGCATCTCCCTAGTGGCATTTGAGAGAGACATCCCCCCCATTGGTTCCTGGGCTGTGTCCTGGGCCTAATTCCAGGGAGACATGCCTGGAACACCTCACTAGCAAGGTGCTTGTGATTTTGGAATACTCCACTTTTAATAAAACTGTAAGATAATAGTAATAGGGGTTGAATACAGTGGTATGCAAAGGTTTTTGCAGCCTTGCAGCTTTTCCTTAATAAATCCTACTGCCACTACCACCACCGTATTGCAAATCCCACTGTGATAGTTTAGTAAAACACTTCATCTGAAAGTTGACTTTAATATGTCTGATATTACTCATGCTAATGATTACTTGATATGTTTTACTTTTTAGCTTAACTTTAATGAACAGCTTTGGAATAACAATACAGCTACAATATACATGTACAATAATGTTTCCTTCACAGTTTAATATGTTTATTTACATCTGAGGTCTATGTCACTTTATGATGTCTGCCTTTTGTTCCTTTAGGTCAGCGGTCTCCAACCTTTTTGATACTTTTATAGAACAGAAATGGCAGAGAAGGGCTCCCTTTTTGTCATATTAAAATTTAGTTCCTGCAATAACTAAAGCAAACTATATATACGCTGCTCAAAACATACCATTGTTATGTTTATCACTGGAATAGGAGGACCTTTTAGTGATGTCGTTGTTTAAAGTCTTTCCACATAACCCAGTCACGTAGTCTCGTTACTGGATGGCAAAAAGCAGCGACCCAGACCATGTTCAGCATATCAAAAAGGGGTTCTGAAAAAAAAAAAAAAAAAAGGATGAATTAATGTTTCCTCAACTTTGTTCAGTTTGGTTTCTTATATATCTTCTCTGCTAAGAGAAGTTAATACTTCTCGCCTCATCCATGCTTCTGTATGTGCGGCTTTGTCTTCTTGCCACACAGTCAGTGGCACACATGGATGTAAACAAAGATCCTCCTATTGTGCACGTAAAGAAACACATTTATAGTGAATATATGAAACGACTCATCATTGAATAATTTTGAATTGTGATGTATGGGAAGCTACTCGGAAGGAAAATATAGCTTGGTAGCTGCCGAGCTATATTTTGGTAACCCCTGCTGAATTATGTGAGTGAGTGCTGGGCTGTCCTGTAAAGCAGTGTTCCCACCGACAATGCATGGACAAGCGTTGATTGAGCCAACTTGGGTTGAAGACATGTTCACAAACGCAGCGTCCCCCATTGTCACCCCTGGTTTAATCCATGTTTTGTTCATATTTTGGTTGTTTTTGAGTGTCTTAGTCTCGGACCGGTCCCTGTGAACACCTCTCTGATTGGTTGCTGAATGTGTGTGGAGCGAGAATGTCAATCTCCTGCTTTCGCTACAGGCATCTAGTCGTCGTACCCATCGCCTCTGCCTCGCCTCAACAAGGCGTCTGCTGCGCCGGACAAAAGTGCGTGCCGCAACGTACATTCAATTCCTCGCATGGGCGGACGTCACCATAGACTTTGCATTGAAACTCGCCGCAACACATGATTCGGTGGGAACACAGCTTAATAATGTCCTGTGTCCTGATTGTTCAAGGATAACGTTTTTGGACTTGATTTCATGTGTACACCATATTAAATGTGAAATGCGAGCTGAGTTTTTGTAATGACTATGAATAATATGACGGACATGAATTGCAATATATCGCAGAATCAAAGTCATGTTAAGAAATATGGCCCAAATATTGTCACATTTTGACCAGTTCCCAGCCCTACTATACGAGTCCACAGTTTGGTGCAGCAGAAGTCGATACATGAAGCAGTAATGTTTTTCACTGCCACAACTCCGCCGAGTGTGTGTCCTTGTTTGTGTCGGAGCAGATTTTCACATCCTGGTGGTCTTCTGTTACCGTGGAAACCAGAGAGGCAGCAACGACCAAGGCTGGACGCGGGAGACGCCAACAGTCAACTCAATGCAGAAAGTGTTCTGAGAGAGAGATAGCACAGGGGAGGGAATACAGAGGGGTGGGGATGGTGGGCCAGTATAAAATTGTAACGTAAAAAAATCATATTGGCTTAAATAAGGTTTTCAGCTTTAAACACTGCAAAGAATGAGAAAATGCAAGGTAATAATTTGATAGACTCTAGTGGTTTAATCATATTTTGAGCACATGGGACAAAACTATTTTATTTTCTCATTCCAAGGGAGACATTTCTTGTATCTTGTTTTAGTTTTCATCACTTTGTGCAGTGTAGAGCAGAATGGACATGAGATGAGTTGGTCTACTAAGGGTTAAAATATAAAATAATTGGTTCAGGTAAATTAGGAATGGGAGAAAAGATGAAAAGAAAAGAAGAAAATATGTTGGGAGAGTAAAAAATCGTGAGTAATTATAAATTAATCTCTTTCAATTCAAAATTCATTAGAGAAGATATACACAACGATGATATATGTTCATACATTGCACTCATAAATGTTAATCCCTCATATCATTTCTAAATATTTTTGTCTAGTTTAATTGGACAAATGAATTAGACGTTGATGAGACTTGGCATCATAGTTCAGTTTTGGCTCTGTGTAAAGTCCAGGACAGACGGAGTGAGCGGACTCTTAATCCAACAGGGTGATTTATCACAGAAAGCTACAGTTTCTTCCATTATGTTAACTTGCTCATTGAAAATTAAGATTACGTTAAGCTAGCACACCACATGGCTCAATTAGCAAACTTTTGAATGAGAATGATTCTATATACATACATAACTAGAAAATCTATTCTGTTTGTCTAAAATTGTTGAGCACTTCCAAACAAGAAAAATACTATTGTTTCTTGTCTTGGTTTGTCTTGAAGATTTAAGTGGCGTAATTATGTTTCATTGAATGACTAAAATACACTTCAAAAAATTATAAAAATATATGTATTAGTTGCTTACATCAAGTGCTTTGGGACTGATTTGTCAATGGGACGAAGACATTTAGTCTTATTTCAAGAACTGTTGCTGAGACATTTTATGTATCTTTTTAAAACAAGATAATTTTCCTTGTCCTATATAGAGGTCTCCCATCACAGTACTAACCAGACCCTGCCCAGCGTATTCTTATTTTCTTCTCTATAGCTGTGTAATGAAATACGTTTTACAAGCTGTCTCCAAATGTTGACTTGTTTTGAAGCGTAACCCAAGCATGACTGAAGACCTGTTAAATATTTAGTAGTCTCTCCCCCCTCCATCTTACATAAGTATTTCTTGGTGTGAACATAATACAGTTTTTGTTTGATTCTGGATGTAGACTCCCGGCTAAAACCTACCACTGTGAGTTTGTAGAGAAATGTTGCAGAGAAAGAGCAAAAATGAGAGCTTAAAATGGAAGAATCGGCAGCTAGCATGTGACCTTAAACTCTATGGTTTGTCTACACCACTGCAAAATGTTTTTAAAATATTAGTTAATAAATGCTCTAATCAATTTTATTTTATTTTTGCGTACATTCTGACTGTCTTAACACAAGATTTGCTAACGGAACAAAGTGTTATTTCAAGAACTGTTGCTTTATTTTCTCCTTCCAAGAGAGACCTTTCTTGTATCTTTTTGAAACAAGTTCATTTTGCTTTGCCCCCAAATGGACTTAATACTCTCGCTTTCTCAACCTTTCTCACACTTGCTCTATTCCTCTCGCTCTTAGCCTCTGCATCTTTACAGCGTGGGCTAAGGTTTGTTTGAATAATGGTGTATATTGTGTGTCCAATGTCCTTTATAGGAACTGCATAGCGATGAGTGAATTTAGATGGTAATTTATGTTGGTCTGGTGTCTCTTGTGATGAGCGGCGATATCGTGTTGATTTAAATAATAGCAAAGCGGCAACACAGGTAATGGCGAGATTAATGTTGTTGTTCTTCTGCTTGGTGATATATTATGCAAGAGGATATTCATTTCTACATGTTTTACTTTTAACTTTGCTTTACAGAAATTCAATAGTTTACTTATATATCTCTTATTTTTTAAAAACCCAATTTTTAAAAACATAATCCAAAGTGCTATATTCATGAGAGCACAAGGGGTAAAAGGTTATTTATTCGTCTTGGAAGTATTCTGTGAACGCGGACATCAAGCCTTCATTCTCTCCTGCTTTCTGCTCCACTGCAAAAAGTGATCAAATATGAGGTTATAAATGCTCATATCAAGTGGTTTTTATCTTATCTTTTTTTCTCATTCCAAGGAAGACATTTTTTGTCTTTTAAAACACAGATATTGTATGTTTGCTTTTTCCCTTTGGCAAATCTTCTTTTAAAGCAGCCAGAATGTGCTCAAATGAAGACACATTTAGCAAAATTTTTGCAATATTTCACTTGTTTTTCATCGCTTTTTGCAGTGCAGGATTGCTTTGTGAATTCTGATTGGTGCTCTGGACCTAAAATTAAAATCTGTGCTTGCCCTGTCCCAGTCCCTTGCCCTTCCCTCATTCTACTATTCAACCATTCTAATGAAATACTAGAATCCATCCAAAGTCTTATATCCATAAAAGCACGAGGGGTTGAAGGGTTTTTTTGTCCTGGGAGCCGCTAAATGTTCTTAGCTCATAATAAAATGGGAGGCCACCTGTGTGGGAGATAGATGGACACTTGAGGAAATGCAATCCTTGTGCGTCAGTTATTGGATGCAGATTGTTTGTCTAGATCTTTGTTTGTGTGTTTAGTCACTTCTTTACGAGGCCTCATTCCTCAAAACAACTTTTTGAAAAATGTGTCTGCAGCGTTCATAAGTCACATGAGGCTGTCTTGCCTCTATCAATGCTATTTTTTGAACTTTTTGCATTGAAATACAACAGGTTCATCACTGATTTTAGTTTCTTTTTACCAGCTTGATTTTGCCCACGGTTTATGAATGTGATGAGCAGTCATTTCAACGGCTTCCATTCAAATGAATGTAATTCTACAGTTTTAGGTTTTCACTATTATTAAAACGAAGTCATTGTGGTGAATATAAATGAAATACATTCGCTATCGTAACTAGCACTTACTCAAAGCTGAGATGGCTCTAAAACAGTCCAGGACCAGTCCAGGGTCGAGATAATTTCTTAAACCTATTTACGTTGAAATAAACTACATTAATCTGTTTTTTTTTTTTTTGTATATGGACTTTTCTAAGTGTCTGAATGAAAGATTAAATTGCATATAGACCCAAAGTTATGAAGACCAAAAACGTACATTAGCAGAGTAATTTTAAGCTAGAGATTTTAGAGAGTTTAGTATAGAGTCAGGAGCCGTGTGCTCCTCATTCCTACTGTTCTGTAACTGGTGATGCAATGCTTATATTTCCCCACTGTGGGACAAACAAAGAATCTCTCAATCTTACTCTTAACTAGAAACTTGCAATGGCTGAAGCCATTGCGATTGACTGCGGAACAGATCTAATGTGGAAATCTGCTAAAAAAAATCCTTGAAATCCTTTAAAAGGCCTTGAAACTGTTAAAATACTTGATAGATATTTGAAACTCCTGAAGTCCTTGAAATTGTTGAAACCTTTAAACTCCTGAAATCCTTGAAACTGTTGAAACATTGAAACTCCTGAAATCCTTGAAACTTTTTTAAACCTGGAAACTGTTGAAAGTGTGGAAACTCCTGAAATCCTTGAACCTCCTGATATCCTTGAAACTGGTTAAATTCTTAAACAGTTGAAATCCTTGAAACTACTGAATGTATTGAAAGTGTCCTTGAAACTGAAAAATCCCCTCACCGCTGAAACAATTTGGTTCCTGTAACTAAGGAAACCTGGTCTGTGGTCATTATCTGGTGGTGGTCTGAGTCTTCGTTTGGGTCTTGGTCTGGTGGTATAATGCAACCTATTAGGTTGCATTATACTGGTTTACATGGAAAAATCCCTATTAAGTTGCATTATACTGGTTTACATGGAAAAACCCCTATTAAGTTCCATTATACTGGTTTATATGTAAAAAAAAAACCCTATTAAGTTGCATTATACTGGTTTACATGGAAAAATCCCCATTAAGTTGCATTATACTGGTTTACATGAAAAAAACCCTATTAAGTTCCATTATACTGGTTTATATGTAAAAAAAAAAAACCCTATTAAGTTGCATTATACTGGTTTACATGGAAAAATCCCCATTAAGTTGCATTATACTGGTTTACATGAAAAAAACCCTATTAAGTTGCATTATACTGGTTTACATGAAAAAAACCCTATTAAGTTGCATTATACTGGTTTACATGGAAAAATCCCTATTAAGTTGCATAATACTGGTTTACATGGAAAAATCCCCATTAAGTTGCATTATACTGGTTTACATGAAAAAAACCCTATTAAGTTGCATTATACTGGTTTACATGGAAAAATCCCTATTAAGTTGCATTGTACTGGTTTACATGGAAAAACCCCTATTAAGTTCCATTATACTGGTTTACATGTAAAAAAAAACCCTATTAAGTTGCATTATACTGGTTTACATGGAAAAATCCCTATTAAGTTGCATTATACTGGTTTACATGGAAAAATCCCTATTAAGTTGCATTATACTGGTTTACATGGAAAAATCCCTATTAAGTTGCATTATACTGGTTTACATGGAAAAATCCCTATTAAGTTGCATTATACTGGTTTACATGGAAAAATCCCTATTAAGTTGCATTATACTGGTTTACATGGAAAAAACCCTATTAGGTTGCATTATACTGGTTTACATGTACAAATCCCTATTAAGTTGCTTTATACTGGTTTACATGTAAAAACCCCTATTAGGTTACATTATAGTGGTTTACATGTAAAAATCCTTATTAAGTTGCATTATACTGGTTTACATGTAAAAACCCCTATTAAGTTCCATTATACTGGTTTACATGTAAAAACCCCTATTAAGTTCCATTATACTGGTTTACATGTAAAAACCCTATTAAGTTGCATTATACTGGTTTACATGAAAAAAACCCTATTAAGTTGCATTATACTGGTTTACATGGAAAAATCCCTATTAAGTTGCATAATACTGGTTTACATGGAAAAATCCCCATTAAGTTGCATTATACTGGTTTACATGGAAAAATCCCTATTAAGTTGCATTATACTGGTTTACATGGAAAAATCCCTATTAAGTTGCATAATACTGGTTTACATGGAAAAATCCCCATTAAGTTGCATTATACTGGTTTACATGGAAAAATCCCTATTAAGTTGCATTATACTGGTTTACATGGAAAAATCCCTATTAAGTTGCATTGTACTGGTTTACATGGAAAAAACCCTATTAAGTTGCATTATACTGGTTTACATGGAAAAAACCCTATTAAGTTGCATTATACTGGTTTACATGTAAAAACCCCTATTAAGTTGCATTATACTGGTTTACATGGAAAAATCCCCATTAAGTTGCATTATACTGGTTTACATGAAAAAAAACCCTATTAAGTTGCATTATACTGGTTTACATGAAAAAACCCTATTAAGTTGCATTATACTGGTTTACATGGAAAAATCCCTATTAAGTTGCATTATACTGGTTTACATGGAAAAATCCCTATTAGGTTGCATAATTACACTGAAGTCCTTGAAACTGCTGAAGTCCTTGAAACTGCTGAAGTCCTTGAAACTGCTGAAGTCCTTGAAACTGTTGAAGTCCTTGAAACTCTTGAAATCTTGAAACTGCTGAAATCCTTGAAACTGTTGAATCCTTGAAACTGTTGAATCATTGAAACTGTAGAAATGTCTGAAAGAGCTGAAGTCCTATTAAAATGCATGGGCCTATTAAAATGCATTGCAGAATTCTCAATGCAGATTTTTGTCCGATTGCGGAAAAACCGGAAATCGCTGAAGTCCCAAAAGTAATAGCAATAATCTCCCAAACATGTGGAACGTTTTGATGTATAACTTGTGGAAATTGTTGAAAATGTGAAAGCTGTGAAACGTGTCAAAAAAAATGACGGAATAAAGAAATACAAAACCAATGGTTGACTGCGGAAGGTTCCGCAGTCAATCAATTACGCGTCCAAAAGGAAAAGCTGTTTGGACAGCTAAATGTTCAAACAGCTGTGGCTGCTTCATGGAGGCAGCAGGGGCAGACATGGCTAGATCATAGTCCTAGTAATTCATCAATCATTATAGTATTGTTCATGTTACTCTCAAAAAATATGAGAACAATTACATGGGTCTCACAAGCATAAGCCAACACAATAATTTTAGATTCTGTTGTGATTTGTATAAATAATTTAGTGAAGACAATATTGCATGGAGTGACACTGCATGCAGCCATTTGAACAGGCACTATCAGACATTTATGTTGCTTACTTAGATCTTGTTGCAAACAATAACAAGGCAGACATGGATCCGGAAGAATAAACTGGTTTATTGACATAGAACCAGACAAACAGTTTTGAGAGGAGGGCAGAAGGTGGTGCCAGGACAAGAGATGATGCAGTGATTCAAGTGGAAGGAAAACAAAAGGGTCTTTCATGATTGTCCTGTGTTGACCATTCACAAAATTTCACAGAAATCATACATTTATTTTTCATAATCAACTTTCGAAAGTGAGCATTTACTTTGTATTGTCACCTGGAACAATTCAAAGGCTTTCATTTAGCTTTGTTCTCCAGAATCTGACTACAGAAGATGAGGGATGCAAGGGAGAGCAGGAGAAGGGGTGGGGCGGCTGTTGAGCTTTAAAGTACAACTAAGACAAAGTTTCTATATATACTCACTAAAAGCTCATGTGTTTTTCTCTACTCTAAAACATTTCACTTTGAGACTGAGCTACACGAGGCAATGCTGTTTGGCTCTTATTGACTACCACAAAAATAGAAATACTAAAATCCTTACAAAATCATGTCTCTCTACATGATCTCTATGCGAGACGAAAAGGCATCTTGAAGTAAATATTCTTAAAGGTAAAAGCCGTGCTTAAAGGGACTGCTCTGTGCTCTGTATTCAGCCCATGCACTTTCTTCCTTAAATGCACTTGCACCTGATTTTACCCAGGATATAATCAACATTGTATCACACACTGCAAGAAATGATAAAATATGAGGTAATAATTGCTTGAATCGAGTGGTTTATATCTTAATTTGAGTACATTTTGTCATTCTTAAAACAAAATTTGCCAATGGGACAAAGCCACTTCGTCTTTTTTCAAGAACTGTTGCTTTATTTGTCTTTTTTCAAGAACTGTTGCTTTATTTTATTTTTTCTAAGGGAGACTTTTTAAAACAAGATAATTTTGCTCTGGCCCCATCGGCAAATTGATTTAAAACAGAATGTGCTCAAATTAATGAAAATTTTCCCAATTTGAGCTATTTTTTATTTATTTTTCATCACTTTTTGCTGTGTTGCTTAATTTTCAACATCAGGGTGTATTCTTACAACTTATCCTGAAACAACCTCCGGTTATCTGTCCACTCCACAATAGTATCACTTTTTCAAATGAGTCTCAGCTATTGAACAGAGGATAGCCTTTCACAGTGCACTGGTTCTTGGCCGTTTGGGCGATGGCTGGCGGACCTGAACAAACGGAAATGTATTCTTACAGTTCTCTCTTCTTGTAGTCTAGCTCTTAACATCAAAGCTTGATTACTTTAGTGCCCAGGTCTTGTGCTGAGTGCTGTGTGGGGAAGTGCCAAGCAGGAAACTGACAGGCAGAGAAAGAGTGAGTGAGAGGTGATATTGGTGCCATTTTGACGCTGCATTGCTACGGTAACATGATGGGTGTGTCTGTGAACGTGGACATCAAGGATTCATTCTCTCCTACTTTCCGCTGCGATTGCTTTGTGAGTTTCGATTGGTGCTCTGGCCCTAAAAGTAAACCAGGGTGTGCTTGCCTTGTCCCTTGCCCTTGCCCTACCCTTATTCTACCATTCTGCTGCTCTATTATGGGCTCCAAAAACACTACATGCTTGTTGGTACTGACCTTGCGACCTGGGCCTTCAGTTGTCGTTGGTGGAGTGGGGGTAAGAATGGAGGATTGGGCACTCCCACTGCCTGCGCCTGCCTCATTAGAATGACTTTGTGTAGCAGTGGCGTTGACGGCAGGAGGAGGGGTCTTTTGACAGGGAGGGCAGTGGCAGGGTGTCAGATAGAGATACATGAGAACAAGGACCAGGGTCACCACACAGCCCAACAGAGTGGTGAAGCCAGTGTTAAATGATTCATGGGATTCATGGGGCCGAGGCGTCGCCACAGTCAGATTCACCTCCCGGGTTTCATTGCGTCGCTGTCGACCGTCCAGAGCCATGCACCTATAAATGCCAGAATCGGTGTCGCTTGCAGCTTTGATCTCAAGGCTGCCGTTGCTGTACATCTTTAGCGAGTCACTGTTTCCCGGTGGTTCCACATACTCGTGATGCGGTGACACCCAAAAGAAGGTCACGTGCTGCCCTGTTAAGGTAGTCGCACAGTGCAGGAGAACCGCGCTTCCGGCATTTGCAAGAACGCTGCCCTCTTGCTCGGTGAGAGACATCCCAGTCAAGTTGCATCTTTCGAAATACCGATCGTGCTTTAAGAAACGCACAGTGCCTTTTTGCATCCCATAGACGAGGCAAGTGTAGTCCTCTTTGAATTCTATCACTGAGGTGAAATTTTGCTCTGCCCATTTGTGAAAGAGTCCGTACATAGAACAGTCACACACCAGTGAGTTGTTGTGGAGGTAAAGTCCTTTCTTCACGGTGATTGGTAGATTTGATATGTCCTCCAGGGGTAGCTTGGGGAGACGATTCGACGACAGATCAAGAAGTTGCAGTTGTGGCTGTGTTTGCTGTTGTATTGCAAAAAAGGGGAAATCTGTGAGACGGTTATGACTGAGGTAGGCCTTACGGAGGTTGCTCAGCTTGGCAAAGGCTGAACTCTCCACACGAACAATGCGGTTGTTGAATAGCAGTAGCTCCTCCAGTCCTGCTAAATCTGCAAAGTAATGTTGCTCTACGTCTCGCAGATAGTTCGATGAAAGATCCAAATATCGGAGTAGCATTCCAGAGCTGTTGTGAAAGGCTCCCGGTTCAATTGAAGTCAGACGATTATGTGATATCCGCAACGTTTCCAACCGAGAAAGCCCAAAAAAACTCTCCTCCCTCAATTGCACGATCAGATTATGGCTGAGATCCAAAGTGACAGTGGAGATGGGAATTTCTGTAGGGATCTGCTCCAGACCCAGGGCAGTGCAGCTGAGGATGTCCGAGGCACAAAGGCATCTTCCTTCTTCAGATGAGCTGTTTTTAGACAGGCAAATGTTTGGTTGTAGGCAAGCAATCAACACGACAGGCCACCAGAGAAGAGATAGCTTTAGAACTCTTGGTGCTACCGCTTTTTTGCTTTCAACAGAGGACATCATGCCACCAGCAGCATTAAGTTTATGGCTTAATACATAGATCCTTCTCGGTTTATAAGCTGATAGAAAAGCCATAGAATGTCATTTTCGCATACTCCTTAAATTGATTGTTACAGTACTACATGTTGTTCTATTGGTGTTATGTCTGACTCATACACTTCTCCGTCTTGTAGTACTAGCTCGGTTTATTTTGTTGAATCTCGTTAATTTTGAATGAGGCTTGCATCTGAATTCTCTTGCCATTTGGATTGGCTGCTTCATAAAACAGTAACAGGTGCAGATTCAAAATTTCGTTGCAGGTTTTCCAATTTATTTTTTATGTCCAAGGCTTCAACTTTTCCCTGCCAGTAAATATGTTACAAGCTGCAATCCATAAAAAAGCCTATAGGATGCACAAGACTGGCTTTAATTACAGCATTCACTCATAGTTGTCAATAAACGTCGTATTTGTGTTTTGCTCGGGCGGAATAAGTTTTCTTTACGCCTCACAAAGTCGTCCACGCCGCTTCTGCTGCCTCCCTTCTTACATCAACACACACACACACACACACAATTTATTGAGCTCTCCTCCCAAGCAGAAAAAAAGTATTAGTTGCTGGTTTTCACAGGAATGTCAGTGGTGTGAATGTTGGCCACAGCTGATATCAGATATGCAACCTCCGTCAGCATCCTGTCCATTTCATCCTCTTTCCCGATGGCCATTCCCAGTCTCCATGTGCCTCACACACAAACACTTCTCACTCCATTTTTTAATCTTTCGCAGAAACCGTTGTATGTTTTTTTTTCCGGACAGCTAAATAGTTAATCTCGCTTGCTTACTGCGTTGAATATGTCTTCATCAGATGCTTGAGAAAAGGCACCGACACCCACCCATGCTGTAAAAAAGTTAGTCCGAATGGGGAGCGTCCACCAAACTTGTCGGATTCGAACATCATTTCATGGTAATTGGGGGAAGCAGTCCTCTCGTGCGTCGACTGCTCTGCCAGAGCGGAGTTGCAAATACTCGTTTGGGGCTTTTGGTGCTTTCCTAGCCCCTCCTCTGCTCCTCGTCTCTCCTCCTTTAGCTTCACACAGCTCACTCCTCCCTCTCAGCCCACTCCAGCATCCCCCCCTCCTTTCGCAGAGGCTGGCGATGTTTGCTCGTTTTCCTCTGGATCAGCTCGGACCGCACGCCCTCCCTGGATCCGTGTGTTTGTGTTCTATCAGACTTGGTCGCTTCTTGCTTTCCCCTCCTCTTTTTGTCTGCCTCCCCCCTCCCTCTCTCACTTACTCTCTCATCCCCTCCCCTCCGTCTCTCTGCTTATGGATAATGTTATGTTTGAGCTCCAGAGGTTGATTCTGCTTCTTTCTTTCTCAAGCTTTTGGAATGCTATCAACCAGGTGGGGTAATTATTATTTCCAGGACGCCTCATTGGGTCTGTTGTGCAGGGCTAGACACAATTTCACAGTTCCAATTTGATTTAATGTAGAATAAACTACACTTGCATAAATATATTACATGCATAAAGAACACAGTAAACCAGTATTTATTTAATTAACAAAAATATTTTAAAGGGATGAATGCAAAGATTTCAATTGTTTTCATTTGTGTCTTAAAGACTGTTTAAAGCTCAAACTGGCACATCAAACTCTAATCTTGGATTATAAAGATATTTGCAGCAACTGAATATATTATACATACATATTATATAAAAACCGTATAAATGTATGAGTTTAAATGTTCCTTTTTGCTTGGTTCCTTCTAAACTTTTGCTTGTATTGAACCAAAACGGGAAAAAATGCAAAATAGGCAGGGTATTGTAACAAAATTCATGTTTTTTATGGTTTGGTTTTATTGTTTATAGTAAAAATGTGTTAAGGCAACAAACGTTTGATAGAAAAGTTCAACTAAAGGCAACTCAAAGTGCTAAACAAAATAAGAAACAATCACAGAAGGCATAAATAATTACAGTACTTTAAAAAAAGTGATAAAAGTACTGATAAAATCCCTCAGTTTTCTGCACAGCTATACAACTGTTGGATTTGAACATTGTCACATACTGTATGCATATATGTATACATATGTATATGTTAGGGCTGGGATAAACGATTATTTTTTTAATGATTAATCTAGCGATTATTTTTTCAATGCATAGATTAATCTAACGATACATTTTTTCAGTTCGATTCGGTTATCGATTATCGCCCCATTAATTGACTAATAGCAATGTGTACAGTGGGGATTGTGTGTTGATTTACATATCTGAATGAAAAAACATGAATTCCTTAACAAAATATATTTATTGCTTTTAAAGTTCAAAAATAAGACATTCTTAGTCAAAGGTAGCATAAAACCTTGAAGCCTTAATTACTGAAAAAAAGTACATCTTATTATTATTCTTTCAGATGAAAATAACACTTGATTTTTAGCATTCAATAGAATAAAATAAAAAAAGTTCACCCAAAATACTTGTTTAGAGCAACTGAAAGAATACTTGAGGGCTTTAAGCTATTTAGAGAGTGCTTTTCTAGCAAAAAATAATGAAAATAAACATTTAGAATTCAACAGTTATGTTGAACATAGGCCTAGCTTACTGAATAAATCATCTTCATTCACAAATAACAACTTAAGACTCTGACACTTTCCTTACCGTCTGTCTCTTTGTGTGTGCTTGTGAACATTTGCCTCCAGCCCATGTTGTCATTCTCCAGTGACTAAACTAGCACAGCTAGCATGTAGCGCAGCTAGCATGTTTGCCAATGCGGAAGTACCGTCTAATAATTAAATAAAATGATGGTGCACCTCCGTGAACACATACTGCTATTATATAAAGTCTCTGGAAAGTTTCTAGACACAGAACCGCTGCAGAGCTGCAGTATTGGGGAAGAACTTTACACAAAAAGCCGCTAGCTAAACGCCGCTAGCTAAACACCGCTAGCCCAGGACCACTGGTCTGAACCATGGATCTATAATAACAACTGGATAGGGTATTACTAGCTTACAGCTGTCCCACCCATGGGCACAGGGGGCGCCCGTGGTACAGCAGACTAAATTCAAGAGGGCTACCCAGAATAAAGTCCCATAGAACTCAATGTGAATTAAAACAGCACGACCTCAGCTGACAGAGAGCCTAAAGCTTTCATAAAGATCGGATTTTGTGGGGATTTTAGTGTCTCTTGCCATCCTGAACTTTTTTTCTTCTTAAATCCTTCGGTTCTCTTTAAATCCACACTTTACTGCCACAAACGTTGCTCCTTGCCTTCCCGCTCTGGCTCCGCTCTTCTGCTGTTCTGATCAGCCGCTCTGATTGGTCAGAGCGCGGCCGAGCCCCTCTGTGCGCGTGCATGAAAGCCACACACGCACTTTTGGCGCGACGCATCATGGGAGTTCATCCACTGCGCAGAACCGGGAGGACCAGACAATGCCCAAATATAGGCGAGTTCTGCTAATCTCCCGGTCTCCATGAAGTCCCATGCGCTGCTGAGCACAAGCCATTCATTTGAATAGGGCGCCATCTTGGATCACCGGGGCTTGGTCTGAACACCCCAAGCCTCTGTAATTTAGAGAATACACGTCTACTGCACGGTCTGAACGCCCCATAAGACGGCACTCGTGTACTACTGCTACCACGCGCTGCCATCTTTGTTTTGAGTATGACGAATCAACGAGCATATTTTGTATCAACGTATTTTTTGCCTCGACATCATCGACTACGTCGGTGCGTTGTCCCAGCCCTAGTATATGTATGTATGTATGTATGTATATATATATGTATATATATATATATATATTTCTCTCACTCGCCTGCTCACTTGCTTACTCGCTCGCTCGCTCACTCACTCACTTAACCAAGTACACATCAACTAACATTGCTTGTTCTGTCCATAATGGTTATGTCATTATTGAATTGTGAGATTTTCATTCAAACCCTTCTGATATTCATAGTGGCTTCAGTCTGGGTTTCTTTATAACCTAATAAACTATTTATTCCGATACAACTAATGATTGTGCGGTTCATAAAAGGCCTTTCTCTTTTGAGGACATGCTGAGCTCATGTGCTGTTCGCTGTTGGTGCATTTTGCTGCCTGCATGATTCTCCTCCTCCCTCTCGATCGCAGAGTCTGTTCTGATCTCCTGTCACAGAGGATTAAGATCACAGACTCGGAGCCACAGCCAGAAATTTAACTTTAAAAACTCAAAACATCCTTTGGACTTTGTTGCTCTTTTTTAAATACCCCTCTTCTATTGTGTGTTTCTCACTTTAAAGACAATCTCCAACTTTGACTAAAATCAGGACTTGGATTTTATGGTAGTATTAAATTTGAGTTTTTTCAAGGCATTTTGTTTGTATAGCGCAGTTCATACACAAGGCAACTCAAAGTACTTTACAAAACAAGATCTAAACAATCTCACAAGACATAAATAATCAATGTACATTAAAAAGAGTAAAGCACTGTTTTTTATCTGGATCTGAACATTGCCAGAGACGAAGCCTGTCTCACATTTTCGAGGAGACTTCTAGATTTTAGCTGCATAAATCTCAGATGCTGCCTCCCCATGTTTAGTTCTGACTCTGGGACCAGCAGGAGGCCAGTCCCTGTGCTCCTCAGAGTCTGAGTTGGTTCATATGGCACAAACATGTCAGATGTACTTTGGTGTGATGTCATGGAGAGACTTGTAACAAGCAGACCTGCTTTAAAGTCTATTCTCTGAGCCACGGAAAGGCGAGACCTGAGAACTGGACTAATGTGATAGTACTTCCTGGTTCTAGCTGCAGCGTTTTGAATCTACTGCGGCTGTTTTACAACTCGTTCAGTTGTGTCGCTAGGCTAACTTGATTTCTACATTCATACCAATAATTTCCCTTCCGTCAAGTTTTCTTGTCACTCAAAAAGCTTTTTTCTTTTGTCAAATCACAATTAAAGTCAGAGCACAAAGGACCTGTGACTAGACGCACAATCGTGTGACAAAGCCATAACTGGTGACATTTTCCAGCCCCATTCTGACTCACGCTGATCTTCTTTCCAGTCGTTTGGAGCCAAATTCTCGTCCTATTCTTTCCCTCCTCTTGAATGAATCATTTTGGTTTGGCGAAGATCAATCACACACGGATGCATTATTAAAACTCAGCAAGCAGAATACGGCGAGCTCAAGTACGAGGCGCTGTACGAAGGGAATGTCCTCGCTGTGTGAAGTGTTTGTAAAAGGTCAGGGGGAGATCTTGGAGGAGATTGCCCGTGTCAGGTGGCTGGTGTGCTCCATGAAGTAGGAGATACAGGCTGGAATTTGAATGGTTTTGATTAGGGCTGGGCGATATGGCTGAACACTATATCACAATATAAGTAATTCATATCGGTCGATAACGATATATATTGATTGTTTTTTTTTTTTTTTTTTAAACGTAAATAAATACATTTGTCGTGTCGGCTAACACATGTTAGCAGCCTTGTTTACAGTCACGGGGGAATGAGGCTGGAGCCAAATGTTCACAAGCAGTCTCCCCCACTTTAGTCCTGGTTTAATCCTCGTTTAGTCCTGGTTTAGCACCTGTTTTCGAGTGTCCTGTGTCCCCGTGGCGGCTCCGGAAAGTAAATCTCTTGTTTTTGCCGAATGCATCGAGTCTCTGCCTCTCCCGCGCCGCACATGCTGTTCCTTGCATGGACGTGTTTAACCATTGACACGGCACTGAGACACGATCTTTAGATCCATGATCCATGGACGCTACGCATGGTGCGGTTTCATTCCCAGAAAGTTTTGCGCTTTGTAGTCGGCTGTGATAGGTCGAGAAGTCTCTGCCTATATCCCCCAGAATGCCGCGCGCTTCTGACTCGGCTTTACTTCCTGTGTTTCGTTCCTGTTTTTTCGAACGGAGTGAAGTTAAACTATCGAAAGTTCTATCGACCCCGTTCTCTATTGATATCGAACATGTGTCTATCGTGATATATATCGTTATCGTTTTATCGCCCAGCCCTAGTTTTGATCATTCACCATAATGTTCCAGCAAAGAAATGAATTAAAATGTCTGTCTAATGTCTTTCTAACCTTTCTGCCGAGCTAACGAGGATTCTTCTTTCGGTCTGAAATCTGAACATGTTATGAATACAGCATAGTTATCTCTTCAGTATTCATTACATAGATTAATTTTACTTGAGAGAGTTATAAAATACCTTTTCACCAATTAGTAAGATTTTCACTCTCAGTTCTGGCGAAAGCTGAGCTAATCAGGTCCAGGACTGTGGTGTCGTTTAGTTTCCAATCTTGTGTTTTTGTACAGAAGAGGGAATAGATAGATGGATAGAATATAAGTGATATCATAATATTATTTTTCAGTTAGGTACATTTCTCCTGTTAAATTGGTGAAAATACATTGTTAGGCAGTAGGCTTTGTGGTAGATCATTCATATGAGTGCGTTCAAATCAAATTGTTTTCATCTGAAACTTTGGAATTGCCTCATGTCGGAGTTCCACTATCTCCGGCCGCCTAAATGATATTGAAATGTAGTAGATTTGAATAAAAAGCCATACCTTCAGGAGAATGCCACATCCTGTCAGATCTCTGAAGCTAAGCAGGACAAGCCTGGATAGTACTGTGATGGGAGACCTGTGGGAACACCAGGGTGCGGCTGTGGCTGTGAAGTGGTTGTGTTCTTAGGCAAGACACTTTACCCACATTAGAATGAGTCTAGTGTGTGTGTGTGTGAATGGTTGATGGTGGTGGGAGGGGCCGACGGCACGTACTGGTTGCTTCGGTTCTGTCAGTGTTTGCCCCTGGGCAGCTGTGGCTACAATAGTAGTTTATCGCGTGAAGCTTCTATCAGTGTTGCCAAAAATCCATTGCATTAAGAAACCGTGACATACAGCCCAGTGGTAGAATCCTCAGCTGTGATGGTTCTCAACCAGCTGCATCAACATCTGCAGATGGTCCCTGGGCACTGCACTCCACTGGCTACTGCTCCTGACAGAGGACAAAGAAAGGGAGAACTACTTGTACAGTACCTTATCATTGGCATATTCTCTAGTAGATGTTGCGCTTATACAATTAGTGAAATAAACATTTTCTCAAGTTGATTTTTTTTTTTTTTAAGTACGTATGTTTTATTACATGAATATACAACACTGAGCCGTAGCAGAAAGTAACTGCTCCATCTACACACCGAGGTATGTGAAGGGCTGCAGTGAAAAGAGAAATGTAATCATGCAAAGAGAGACAAGCGAGAGGCTGCAGTTGTTTAGAATTAAAGCCAACGTGTGGGAGTCAGGTCCTGTGGAAAGCCCGCTATAAAAGATTGATGTGTAGAGGTTGGATTGAGTGGCGCCACAGGGGAGAGAAGAACAGAGGGGGAAAAGAAAATTAAGCAAGGGACTTTCATTAGTGAGTACAGCAGTGATTGAGTGCTACAAGGATCGTAAAGAAAAGACTAGTGGTGAGAATTAGAAAGAAGCAGATAATGTTGGTTTACACAAGGACACAGAGGGGCAGCTATTATCGATTGACTTGAAGAAGTGATAACATACAGAATACTAGGAGGATAGTTTCGTTTTTTTTCTTTTTAAAGCAAGAATAAACCAATACAAGAGTTCAGGGTCACAAACACACAAATGAACAAGCATGGGTCTATGTATTTTCATGCTCAGATTTGCCTACATTTGTCTAAGATGGTGTAAGTAATGAGTACTTCTCCTGAGCAACACTGATGCCCATTACAGCTTTTCAAGAGAAAATCTATGGGTTCAACAAATAAACAATAAACACCTGTGATTTATAGTTAAATGTTTCCCAGTTATATAACATACTGCGTTTTCCCTTTTGCTTTTCAGGACATCTCGAGCTTCCTCAGTTCTGCTGTCTGACCCCTGCTTCCAGCTCCACTCCATCCAGCATCTCTTGGGGGAGGGAGTGGAGTCATCCTCAGCCACTGCCTCAGCCTCAGCCTCCGCAGTGGCCGCGGTGGTGCTCCCGGTCGTGGGCTCCTTGGGCACATCTGTCTCCCCTCCTGTGGCTGCAGCAGCTGGCTCAGAACGAAAGCACTTTTCTCTTCATGCTTGTGAGTAGCATTATATCTCTGTTAATGACGCTTGAATTTGTCATCAAGTGATTTGAGTGAGATCTTCATTCAGCCAGTGAGGTGCTCATTAGAGCTGCAACTAACGGTTATTTTGTAATCGATTAATCTATCGATTATTTTGTAATCGATTAATCTATCGATTATTTTTACGATTAATCGAGTAATCGCTTGGCTGTGAAATGTGTAGAAAAAAATTATTTTTTCATCACAAAAAGCTAAAGTGCAACACTCGAGGACGTATTGATGGCATAAACTTAAAGTAAATGTTTGTAACAGGCTCTTTGTGCTAATTCTGCTATCTGATTGGATGAGACAGACAGATATTCATGAAATTATAAAAACAAAGTCGGTTTTAATCAAGAATACTACATTTTCATGTCATTTTTGCTCTGTTTGAGTCCGTGTGAACCAGAAAACGATTAATCGATTACTAAAATAGTTGTTGACTATTTCAATAATCGATTAGTTGTCGATTAATCGATTAGTCTCTAACAATAAAATAGATACATACTGTACTATACAAACACTATACATACTATATTCCACAATAACATTTTTTCACACATTAACTCTTTCAGTGCCAATGACGCATATTACGTCAATTCAAGATCTATGCTTGTGTGCCATTGACGCATTTTATGCAATTGACGTGTTTTGGTGTATTCAGATCCAGACGCATCCATTCTATCATATATCTCTGATCGGGACTGTTTGACAGTATTTTATTCGGCCAGCAGATGTCAGTAGCCTCCTTTAGCTCTTCGATCAGGCATAAAAGGAACCGGAAGCCCAGATCTCATTGTGGGAGTAGGTTGGTTAGAGTGAGCACAAGAGAGTAATCGGGAGAGCGAAGATGAGCAGAAAGCGGCAGCTAACGATGGAGGAGGCGTTTGGTGCTGGTGGTACCATCAGAAGGTCGGTGGGTGATGGCCATGAGGAAGGTGGAGGTGATCTGCCTCGGCCTTCAGTTGGCAAAAAGCCTGAGGCTACGGCTAAAGCTAAGTCTAAACATCTGGCCGTTGGCGGGAGTCCTTGCCGCGCACGTCGCTCCAGAGCCGCCGCACGCAGTTCCAGTGGTCCACGTCGGTCCAGAGAAAGTTCCTCGTCGGATACAGGCTCTTCAGAGCTATGGGAACCTGAAGCTGACCCAAACAGCAGTGACTCATCCCCCGATTCCCCCAGAGCAACCGGCAGAGCAGGTAATGCATACATTATACATATGCATTTAGCAATGAAATAAAAGTATTCTTGTATAATTCTCATGATTGTATTTGTGTGTATTTCTAGTAAGCAGAGTGCTGGGCCAATCCAGGAGTACTAATGCTGGTAAAAGGAGGCCTACAGGTAAATAAAATACTCATATATGTATGTATATATGCATGTGTGTGTATATGTATGTGTATAATATGTATGTAGTGTGTAGTGTGTGTGTGCGTGTGTCTCTGTGCGTGTGTCTCTGTGCATGTGTGTCTGTGTGTCTTTGGATATGTGCGTCTGTAGATGTATATGTATTTGGATATGTGTGTATATGGATAGATGAGTTATTGTACAATTCTATACAGGCGCTACATTGAGCAGAGGCGCTGCCAGCGTGAGTGCTGCAAATACAGGTGTGAAGAAAAGAGGTAGGAATATCTTTCTCTACATCACATCAAATCAATAAAACGAGCTCTATTTGATTCCTATTTATTGTATACATTTCCATAATTTATTACAGTTGCAAAGGGTAAAGGCGGCACCTGGCGGAAATCCGGATGGAAACCCACTGTGTTCCCCTTCACTGCAACGCCTGGTCCCCTGAACGCGGCAGCAGAGCTGGAGTCCACCTCGCCTGCTGACTTCCTGGAGCTGTTCCTCACGGACGAGCTGCTCCAGCACATCACAGAGCAGACCAACCTCTATGCTCAACAGCATTTCCTGGCAAACCCAGAGATTCCGCAACACAGCAGAAAGCATGCATGGAGACCAGTGACCATTCCAGAGATAAAAAAGTTCTTTGCATTATCTTTCCTCACTGGTGTTATCCACAAGCCAACCCTGGCAATGTATTGGAATGTGGATGAGATGTTTGTGACCCCGTTCTTCACTAAAATAATGTCCAGGAACCGGTTCCAACTCATATGGAGGTTCCTCCATTACAATGACAACTCTGCAATTGATGTAACTGACAGGTTATACAAGGTTCGCCCAGTCTACGACTACCTGATCAATAAATTCAAGGTAATGTTCCAACCCGGGCAGAATATTTGCATAGATGAGGGGATGTTGCTCTGGAGAGGACGGCTGGCCTTCAAGGTCTACAACCCACAGAAGCCCATAAAGTATGGAATAAAGTCCTATGTGCTCTGCGACTCTGCCACCGGCTACTGCTTTAACCTGCAGCCCTATGTTGGTGACCCCCGCACGATCCCTGACATTGTTTTTTCTCTCCTTGACCGTCTCCCAGGTGCCGGCCACACTCTGTTTATGGACAACTATTACAATTCTGTGGCATTGTCTGAGCAGTTGATGGCAGTAAAAACAAATGTGTGTGGGACGCTAAGGAAGAACCGGGGAGAGCCTGAGAGCATTAGGGACGTGACCAAGACTGAGCTGAGTGTGGGGGGGAGAGTCGCGGTGAACAATGGGAAGGTCATGGTTCTGGCGTGGCGGGACAAACGGATTGTCAAGATGTTGACAACATGTCACCATGACAATATGACGAGTGTCGACGTTTGGCAGCGAGGACAGAGGGAGAAGGTGTCTGTCCTAAAACCGGAGTGTGTCGATGCCTATAACTCCTCCATGAATGGCGTGGATCGATTGGATCAGAACATAAAATATTACCCGTTCGTCCGGAAGTCTCTCAACTGGACCAAAAAATTTGTAGCTTACCTGTTCCAAATCGCAATGTACAATGCCTACACTCTCTACAGAGCCAGGAACGGGAACCGGGAATACAAAACCCTCTTGGAATTCATGCAGGGGGTCATGAGGTCCTGGACATTGAAGGTCCAGGATGAGGACGAGGAGGACATCGAGGACGAGGAGGACGAGGAGGACGAGGAGGACATCGAGGACATTGAGGACAAGGAGGACGAGGAGGACCACAACGAGGAGAACGAGTCGATCGTTGCATGTGTGGAGGAAGGAGCACCACGAAACCCCAGGGCTCCATATAACACTGATCCAGAGAGCAGGCTCGATGAGGGTGCCAGGCACAAAGTGGAGTACCTGCTGTCCTCCGGCTCGAAGACCAGACCCTCGAGGAGATGCAGGGTCTGCATGCGCAAAGGCCTGCGCAGTGAGACCAGGATGTGGTGCAAGGCATGTGGTGTCCCCTTACACAAAGGAGAGTGCTTCACAAAATATCATACACAACAAGATTACACTATATAGACAGAGACACATGCACGCACACATGCACGCACACATGCACGCACACATGCACGCTTTGCACGCACACACGCACACTCTCAGCCAATCAGCACTTTATGTATATAGTTATTTGTTTGTAATTTATGTTTGTACATTTCTTATTCTGTGTTGAGTATTATTCTGTGTTCTGAGTATTATTTTGCTATCAAAAGCACTTTATTTTGAGTCATTTCCCTTATTTTATACATGGGAAGAATGTTCTGTTGTGTGAGAAATGACTAAAGTAAAAAAAAACTTTTCAAAGTCACTTTTCTGCATTGTTTGCTTATTTTCACAAACACCTCATTTTCTCAGCTTTATGTCGGAAACTGATGATTTCTGTGAAAAGTTTACCTTACTCCAATGGTGATTACAGAAGAACTAAAGCCGATAGAAACACACTTATTTTTTCTGAGTAAACTAGAGGGTTCAATCTTTCAGAATATGGTCTCAGATTTAAGCTAGTCATAGCAGAACATATTCTATGGGTCTTTAAAAGTCGGTGAAAATCAGCAAAACGGCTGGCACTGGAGGAGTGATGTTCTGAAAATGTCTGGCACTGAAAGAGTTAATAGCAGTAGAACATTCATGGTTTAAGAATTTATCTTAAAAAGTATTTGCAAGTCTGAGCGTTTGTATGTAAAGTCAAGTTGCCAAAGTTTCTCGCCTGGATCAAAGCCCGGAATATTCCTAATGTGATTTGGACTGCACTTTACTTCTGTTAATGTCTGTAGTGGCATTTGTTTTGGCTCTCTGCTCGTCCATACAGCACTTTCCTGAATTGCATATTCTCTGTAGGCTTTAACCATGGATGTATTTGATTTTGGCCATATTAAAATAATTTTCCCTGAACTCAGATGTCACTGATAATATACACGTAAAGCAGATAAAAGCATAATATGTCTTGGAGCTTTCTTTAAGTCTCAAGTTAGTGCTTTTGTTTGACCAAAATAGTTTTGCCCACAATGAACCGCAGCTGATCTTTTTGTTGAGATATTTAGAGAAAGTGCTTCAAGGCTTCAAGAGACAGAGCAGTGATGTGAGGAGAAAGTGTCAAAAATGTTGATCAAGCGGAAAAATGAGACGCCTGAAGATCCAAAGAAGGAAAGAAGACACTAAGGGGAGACGACAGAAACAAAGACAATTCAGTTTGAATGTAATATGAATGCAGTATAAAACAACATACAGGCCAAAACATATGCTTGTAAAAGAGAGCCCTGTGATAGTCACTATGTTACGCTTTGGGCCATACTGTATTTGTTCTAGTCAAATGGCCAGTTCCTCTACTCTGGGTTATAATACATAATTAATAATAATCTGTTTCATGAAAAGATCTAAAAGAACGGCCATTTGGGTGGGATAATATTGGATTTTACCCCAGCCCTATATCATCGTATTTCCTAATTGCGACTATTTTGTTTACATTTTTGTGTCCTGACTAAGTCCTGATTTGAAACCAGTATAACAGTAGTCTCTCAGTTTTGTACAGGTTTTAATGATAATGATGTTTTATATAACCCTTTTTTGACACTCAGACGCTTCACATGTCATTTTTAATTCACTCCAAACACAGTGGTTATAAACTACTTTTGTAGCCACAGCTGCCCTGGGTCACAATGACAGAAGCACCACTAACCATTTACACACACACACACACACTCTAGACCCCAGGTGTTGGATTTCCAGCAAAAACAACTGAATTCGATTTTGTGTTTGAAATATCAGATCAAATCGGCCCTGGGGAAAAGTTGACAACCTTGTAATAAAATCTATTTTCTCTGACCTTAGAGTCTGGCTCTGAGAATGACCTGGTCACTGTGCCCCATTTCCTATTGCCTTAGAAACGGTTACCATGACCACGGTCACACTCTCATGGCACCATCAGGGGAATTGTCCCATTTATTTTTTCTTTATTTAATTAAACAAAGTGTGGTGCATGCATGTAAATCAGCACAAACACAATTCTTACCATGTTCATTTAAGGCAAGGCAAGGAACGTTTATTTGTATGGCACAGTTTATACACAAAGTTCTTAACAAAACACAATAGATAGCTTTTAGATAGATAGATAGCTTTTATTACAGACTCGTAGTCCAAAACACAAAAAATAGACAAAACCAATAGAAAACCAAAACCAAACAATAGAAACCATTACATAAATAATCACAGTACAGTACATTAAAAAGGGAAAAGATAAATTCCCTCAATCAACATGTAATTTTAACAGCTCAGACCATTTTCAGTTTTCTAAAGCAGGTCTAAAGTAGGACTAAAGCAAGTCTCAAGCAAGTCTCAAGCAGATCTTAAGCAGGTATCAAACAGGTCTCAAGCAGGACTAAAGCAGGTCTAGAGTATGACTAAAAAGCTGGACTGAGATAGGATAAGATCAGTTATTCCTATTCGTCTCACAGTGGAGAAAATTCAGTGTCATCATTCAGTGTCATAAATCAGGTCCAAAGACTAAAGCAGGACCCCAGCAGGACAAAGAAGGTCAGTTTTACATTTAAGAAAGTTCCATGTACATTTAGTAGTGTGTCTCATGAATAAACATCAATTGCTTAAACATGATCACAACCAGGTCTTGAAGCCATGGAATTCTTGCCCAGTGTTCATCAGGGAGTCCAGTCACACTGCTCTCTCCTCTTCAGCTTGTGGAGACCCAGATACCTGATCAGGGCTTGGATTCCTGCCAGTGAGAGAGTGAAAATGTGATTAGTGAGAGAGATGGGTTCAGGGCCTCCATCTATTTCTAAAGTGTGAATGAGACGCTGCAGATTAACACTTTTCGCCTCGATGCACAAACACACACTTGCATTCGTTACGCAACACGATTTTAAAGAACCCTTCTGATGCTGAGTATAGGCTTTTCTTATCAGCCGTTATTTGTACCGTTGAATAATTCATCAGGAGATACAGGCAAGAATGCTCCACCCCAACACTTCACACCTTGGCTTTCAGTATATAAATCTTCCTTATCAATGACGTTACTCAAAAAGCTTAGTTGAGAGTGTCTCTTGGGTACTTATATGCTTAACATGTAAAAGTCGTACATATAACCCTAACCCTAATCATAGTAGATACTTTCACTGGAAAAATAAAATGATGCAAAATAAGTCTAAAATGGTTCATATTTGATTAAATGTGTCTTGATTTTATGACTAAATTAAAACAAGATTTGCCAATGGGACAAAGCAAAATTATCTTGTTTTAAAATGATACAATAAAGGTCTCCTATGGAATGAGAAAATAAAGCAACAGTTCTTGAAATAGGACTACAGTAAATGGCTTTGTTCCATTGGCAAGTCTTCACAAGGTTGCTGGTATTTTGGCCCATTCCTCCATGCAGATCTTCTCTAGAGCAGTGATGTTTGGGACTGTCGCTGGACAACACAGACTTTCAACTCCCTCTAAAGATTTTCTATGGGGTTGAGATCTGGAGACTGGCTAGGCCACTCCTTCATTGCCCGGGCGGTGTGTTTGAGATCATTGTCATGCTGAAAGACCCAGTCACGTTTCATATTCAATGCCCTTGCTAAGAAGGTTTTCATTCAAATTCTCACAATACATGGCCCCATTCAGATCAGTCTTCCTGGTCCCATTTGCAGAAAAAAATCCCCAAAGCATGATGTTTCCACCCCCATACTTCACAGGTATGGTGTGCAACTTGGCGTTCTTTCTCATCCACACATAAACACAATTTGAGGTTTTACCAAAAAGTTCTATTTTGGTTTCATCTGACCATATGAAATACTCCCAATACTCTTCTGGCTCATCCAAATGCTGGAGTTTGGAGTGTGACTGTTTGAGGTTGTCGACAGGTGTCTTTCATACTGATAACAAGTTCAAACAGGTGCCATTAATACAGTGGGGGACGGAGAAGCCTCTTAAAGAAGGAGTTACAGGTCTGTGAGATCTGGCTTGTTTGTAGTTGACCAAATACTTATTTTAAAAATACTAAATACTTTTTTGCCCCACTGAATGTACATCTGATTTCAGTGCCTCACCAACCTCACCGCACGTCACTGCATGAAGGATGAACACAAGGAATTACATCTCATTGCATCAGCTAACAGATGCAGTGCACACTGGCCTTTGCATAATCACTAGTCACATACTGGTCATGACAAGGCAAGTGTATTTGTATAGCACAGTTCATACAGGATAAGGCGAATTGCTTAATGAAACAACTGTTACTTTTCTCATGTCAAGGGTAACATTTCTTGTTACAAGATAATTTTGCTTGTCCAATTTGCAAATCTTATTTAAAGGGAGTTAGAATGTGCATTTTGCCAAATTTGAGCAATTCTCTACTTATTTTTTGTCACTCTTTGTCGTGTTCAAACTAGCTCAATTGTTACTCCAATCCGGATATTCTTCTAACTCTTAAAGATCCAGTGAGCAATTTTGCTAGCTTTGCCGTAGTACCAACTCGAAACCACTCCTCCCCCTCCCCTCGCTTCTCGACCAAACCAAAACAACCGACACACGTGAACGCGCATCCACAAATGACATCTGTCATCAGTTGAACATATCACATTCTACTGATGAGCAGAGGAGTCAAAGCTGCAGAGTCACGGGTGCTGCTGTCTCTGTGAGGTCTATGGAGAAGTGTAGAGGACAGTGTAATGTGTTCACTGACACAAAATGATCAGACAGATGGGTTGCGTTCGTACGTTCACTCTGCACTCTGTCCTAATACACTACAGACGTGTTGCTGCAGCCGTTACTATTTGATGGCTCGCGCGTATATAAGTATTTGGGGCGTTCACGGGTAGTCCGTACAAAAAGTATTGTTTAAACATTACAGAAAGTGCGGTAGAGCAGTATAAACCACATGTACGTGTTTGTCCTCATGGTACCTGTGGCTGTTGTGGTCAGACGTGAGACTTTATGAACTGCGTGAAGCGGAGAGACCCGCACACGTGCGGTTGTTATGTGTGATGTCAGTGAAAATTACCTTGTGAATGCACTGCAAGATCTCAGACGTAAAATTCAGTCATGTTTAGAAAATCCAACTCAGGTGGGCGGGCTCGCGAAAAACAGGAAAAGGGTGAAGGAGGGTAAACGCATCCCATTGGTTCGTTGGGGATGAACGAATCCCATTGGTTTATTTTTATCGGTCCGCTCCAGAATATTATTTATTAATTTTTGGAGACAGCAGGCAATTCCCTTGCTATTTGAAAACACATAATAACTTGACTACTTTAAGGGTTTAGGGACGTTTTCCCACAATATTTAAAAAAATGCAGCTGGAAAAAATCACTGACTGCATCTTTAACTAGACTGACCTGGTGTGGGAGTTGGTGTTAATGAAATGTACGTCTGCAGCGTGGGAAAACCACTGACCTCTACTCTCTGCTCACACAAAGAACAGACTAAACTAGTTCATAGATTTTGCCATCACAGCCACAACATCAGCAGGTACCTACGAGGTGGCTGCTCAAGATTATATTTACATTGGAAGAATTTCGTCTTGTATCCAGAGTCTCTCTCTATGTCTCTCTATTCCTCTCTGTCTCTGTCTTTCTGTGGCTCTCTCTATGTTTCTCTATAGGGCCGTTTCGACTTAAGACTTTAGAACCACAGACACGTTCAGTGTAAGACCAGATACTTTTTCATTTGACAAAGCAGAGTGAGGCTTTTCTCCTGGTGTAGCTGGTTGTAGCTTGTTAGCTGGTGTTAGCTTGTTAGCTGGTGTTAGCTGGTGTTAGCTGGTGGTAGCTTGTTAGCTACTGGTAGCGTGTTAGCTCCCTCTTCTGGATGTCTGACTGTCTTCAATCAAGTTTGGCCAATGGGACGAATCCATTTAGTCGTATTTAAAGAACTGTTGATTTATTTTCTAATTTTAAAGGAAACATTTCTTGTACTTTTTAAAACAGAGTAGGACCCGTCGGTGACATCATGAGTTTGCTGCGTAATCATTATTTATTTATTTAATGCTCGAAACTGCTCCGGTTATTTTCTTTGAGTGTGATGAATCCCCAGTGCATTGAGGTGCGTCTTATATCTTTTAATTTTGCCGCGATGCCTCAAACCTCCTTTGAATATCTGTCCATTTATCGCACATCTTGCTGTTTCCAATTGTGTCTGCTAGGCTAATGCTACTAGGCTAATGCTACTAGGCTAATGCTACTAGGCTAATGCTACTAGGCTAATGCTGCTGTTGTGGTATTTTCTGATTGTGTCAGCATTGGGCGACAGTAGCTCAGTTAGTAGAGCATTGGCCTTTGAGCCAGAAGGTCGTGGGTTCGAGCCCACCTCAAGACTTTCCCCATCAACTCCCATTGTCTGCTATTGTTGTGTCCTTGGCAAGGGGTTTGGCTGTAAAGCGCCAAACTGCCGTTGTGTCCTTAGGCAAGACGCTTCACCCCCATTGCCTAGAATAAGTCTGGTGTGTGTGTGAATGCTTGGTGGTGGTCGGAGGGGCCGATGGCACATACTGGTTGCCTCACTTCTGTCAGTGTGCCCCAGGGCAGCTGTGGCTACAGTAGTAGTTTATCACCACCGTGTTTGGAGTGAATGAATAATGACATCTAAAGCGTCTTTGAGTGTCCAAAAAGCGCTATATAAAACCAATGCATTATTATGTAGGAAGTACACACCCAAAGTTCCTGCGGTGGAAACGTGACTGTTGGCAAATCTTGTTTAAAGGCAGTCAGAATGTGCTCAAATTAAGATACTTTTTGCCATTTGAGCACTACACTTTTTGGCATGGTTTTTTTTCTCAGTTTTTGCACATGTTTTCACAAAAAAATGTTTGTTTATACACAAATGGCATAAAGTGCTTGGATGCTTACTGAGCAAAGCAAAGACAAATAGTCCACTTAGCGTCCATTGTTCCCATATGTGGCTTTACTCTGCATCCATTAAAGTTCATTGCTGACTAGATGAAAACCACAATTCATGTGGCTCATCTTTTCTTTAAGGCATGTTTATTTGTATCGTGCAGTTAATACACAAGGCAAGTCAACATTCTGAACAAAATTAGAAATGATCAAACAAGCCTGTAAAATAATAATCACAGTACATTCAAAATAGTGAAGATAAAAATCCCTCAGTTGTATGTATCCCTCAGTACATGCTTTTTTCATATCCAGGTTAAAAGGAGTTCTGTTTAGCTGTGCAAACAGAACTCCTTTTAACCTGGATATGAAAAAAGCATGTCTCACATTTTCAGGAAGACTTTTCCAGATTTTAGACGCACAAATCTGATATGCTTATGTTTAGTCCTGACTCTAGGCAACAGCAGGAGGCCAGTCCCTGTGCTCCTCAAAGTCAGAGTTTGTTCATATGGCACTAGCATGTCATAGATGTATTTTGTTGCGAGGCCATGGATAGACTAGACAACTAGAGCTGCTTTAAACTGGACTAATGTGATGGGACTTCCTGGTTCTAATCAGGACTTAAGTGTTAAATGTTAAGCTTTAAGTGTGAAAACTGAATAAAACATTTTGTACTTAAATAAACAGAAAGCAGTCACATGTAGTAGTGATGTGTTAAGACCAAGGTGGCAGCTGTCCAACGAGCCAATATCACAGTCCACTCCAGACCGAGGAGCTTGCACCAGGCGGACAGTGAAAGAGGATCTGTTTGTTGGCAGGATGGAGGGAGAGGAAGGGTGGTGTTCATGGTGAGAGAATGGATAGACAAATCGAAAGCCATCAAGTGAGAAAGAGAACTGAGTGTACGTAATGGACGAATAAATATGGCTGGAGCTGTGCAAAAGTTAAAAGAAAGCAGCAGGAGAGAGAGCTGCCACAAAGGAGAGCTCATGTGTGGTGTTTTTCCCGCTGCAAAATTCAGAAAAGTGATACTTTCAGATCCATGTTTGAGACCACTTTAGAAATCTTATAGTGATGATTACCATGGACTGTAGTGATTGTGCTTTTATATTCATGACAAAAGCGAAGCAGAGTAAAAAGAGAAACCAAACCTTTTTTAGTAGATTGGCTCCAAACATGTGCTTCCCAATCCGAGCCATTCCCTGCATTATTGAGATGGCGAGGCAAGGAAAGTTTATTTATATAGAACAGTTCAAACACAAGGCAAGTCGCAGTGCTTAGCAAAACAAGAGAGAAATGTAAATCACTTTACATTAAAAAGCCTTTTCATGTTTAGTTCTGACTCTGGGCACCAGCAGGAGGCCTGTCCCCGTGCTCCTCAGTAGCCTGTCTCCCAGCTGTCACCCTTTACACTGAGCACCAGCCCCTCACTGATCCTCCTGCAGGTGGTGAGTCCACAGGATGATGGTTTCTCTGTCACAGCCCTGATCTTTTAGCAGGGGTTCAGGCAAAGTGGGGTTAAGTGTCTTGCCCAAGGACACTACAACAGCAGACATCATGGGAGTCTGTGGAAAAGGTCTTGTCGAAGGCTCAAAGGCCAATGCTCTACCAACTGAGCCACTGTTGCCCTTGTGGCCAAAAGGTTTGATTAATAGGGGCGACAGTGGCTCAGTTGGTAAAGCATTGACCTTTGGGCCTGAAGGTTGTGGGTTCAATCCCCCCACAAGACCTACTCCAACTGCTCCCA